>BQNB010065988.1:9073-34737 GCA_026074375.1 Tanacetum coccineum | reverse complement strand
TCACACCCTTGCTCACCAAGCAAACACCCCTAGTCACCCCTCCCCTCACCCTCCCCCCCCCCCTTGTAAACCAAACCCATTCCACCTCCTTAGACCTCTCTATGCTAGTTACTAGTTTACCTTCATCCCTAATACATCCAACTTGGTCCCTAATCCATCCAACTTGGCCACCACACCAAGTAAACTTTGTCCCTACTCTTCTTTACCATATATATACACGCATATATGCATACAATCACAACTCACCATCTAAACTCAAAACTCTATCAAATGGTGTTCTAGCCAAGATAAGGAATAATAGAAAGGAATTATAAGCCAAGTATAAGCCAAGAAACAAGAGAGAAGAGCCCTTGATTCATCTTTAAAGTTTTCGAGTTGTTTATGCTCATTTCAACCCATTTTACCCATTTCGTGTGCTAGTAAAGTTTCTGTAAGCCTCCCCCCCCCTTTTTTCCCCGTCCATAAGCTCTTGTATCATTAATGGATCATTTAGAAGGATTGTACTTAAAGGAGCTCATGTATAAGCCTTAAACCAAAAAACCATTTTTGGTTTATCTTAAACAAAACATGCACAAAAACGCACCCTAATTGGATTTTCGAGCTCATAAGCCCTTTTGATAAGCTATAAGCTTGTAAAGTTAACTTAGTTTAGCTTATAGTAATAAGCTATAACCTGCAAAATACTTTCGAGATTGAAAAATACAACTATTATGAATTTTGGACTTAATTCGCAAATGTTTTCATGCAAAGGGGTATATATTGTAACATTTTGAAACTTATAAACTAGAGGGGCTGAAATTGCAATTACTCTAAAGTTTAAACCATAAGGGCCTATTTTGCCATATTACCAAAAGTGAAGGTATAAAAGGTTTTAAAATATAAAGAGTAAAGGTTTAATTTTGTAAATATATATATACCCACGGGTATAAAATGGCCGTGTCGTATTTCTTAAGTAATAAAACGTAATATTTTTATATTTAATTATAAAAATATATTTAAATATTATAAGACTCGATTTTATTAAAACCCGAGCTCAATTTGTTGTACATTCACACATTTGTCATTATCATTCGTCGATCAAAACACTATAACTCAATTATGTTATATATTTAACATAATTTATCATCCACTAGCTTTTGAAGAAACTTAAAATGATAAAATCTTATCATTTAAACTATAACGTATCACGTTACTAAGGAGTTTCATGTGAGGGGCTTCATTTGGGTATACGTTTTGATGAGTTGCTGGATTTACGATTTAAAGTGTCCTAGCTCCTCAAACGTTTACTACATGACCTCTGAATTATGATAGCCCGAACAGTGATACGATATTTCCACAAAGTTAATAAACCAAATAATCATTTACGTCAAACTCTATGAAATAAAGTTTTGAAATATAATCAATCAAACTAAGACTTGACATATTACCCCAGGTTGCGTGACAAGACCATTTATTCCAAATTAAGTCACTTTTGATGTCAATCAGATTTCCTTATTAAGGTGAGTTCATAGCCTCGCATTTAAATCTTTTGAACATTTTATAAACCCGTGAGGGGGATACATGCTATAAACCATGAATACAAGTGTTTTTCCAACTGTATGTTATCTTGATATATTATTGCCTTTGTTTACCGCCATTACAACATCTTTTAATCATGAACCATTAATTACTTGTAACCGAACGTACTGGTTGAGTAAACACGAATATTGTGGATAGATCTATTAGGGGTGACGACTCTCGTTGGTGTACCCGTACATGGGGTAACCAAACGCACTATATTTGAGAACAATGGGTAACTTTGGCAAGTTACCTTTCTAAGAGGACTGTTGGTCCTCAATAATGTCACTGAGGTGATTTCCATGTTAACGTGTTGGTTTCATGAGCTTAGTGCAATAATACTGTTTTCCATGATATTTGTAAAGGGATGGGATCATGAGAAAACCTTATCTTGGTGGAAAACCCAGAAAACCTAGAAAAACCAAACAAATGCCTTAAAAAAACCAAACAGATGCCCTAAAAAACTAGGGCATCTGTTTGATTTTTTTAGGGCATCTGTTTGGTTTTCTGGGTTTTCTAGCAAAATATGGTTTTCCCTAGAACTCATCCCTAATTGTAAATGCATGCAATTATTACCACTAATGATGACTTGTATTCAACCATTACATTACAAACCTATGAATTTCATTCAACTTTTGTGTTGACTTTTTAAGCATGTTTATCTCACGTAATTGAGCAAACTATAGCACAGAGTGGCATTGGACTTGAGGACGTCCAAACTTGTTATCATTCAAACTTTATATTTTCAATGTACTTTGGGACCTCTTTTGTAAAAATCTGATATATTATTGAATGATAACTAAATTTTTCAAAACGTCTCTTTTGAGTCGTTTTCTATGATTATGATTGTTGATTCATGAAGTAATACCCCAAACTTAGCTTCCGCTGCTATGTCAAAAATAGGGGTGTTACATTTCGGGTTGTGTGTATGGTGTGTCCACGAGATGGTTAAGGGTCGTAGGTATTGTGAGGTCGCCAAATAGTCGTGTGTCGTGGTATGGTGAGGTAATGTGATGGTTTGGGTCATGGGTATGGTGAGGTCGCGCGATGGTTTGGTTCGTATGTATGGTGAGGTCGCGAGATTGTTTCTGGTCGTGGTATGGTAAGGTAATGTGATGGTGTAGGTCGTAGGATTGGTGAGGTAGCGAGATGGTTTGGGTTCGTGGATATAGTGAGGTCACAAGATGGTTTTGACTGTGTATGGTGAGGTCACGATATGTTCTTGGGTCGTGGGTATTGTAAGGTCATGAGATAGTTTTGGTCACGGGTGTGGTGAGGCCGTGCAAGGGTCGTGGGTATAGTAAAGTCGTGAGAGGTCTAGATTTCGAAGGAGATGGTGAGGTTGTGAGATGAGGTGGTTAAGTCGTGAGATGGTATTACCATGGATATGCCGATGGTGAGGTGATGTGAACGTTCTTATTCGAATCGTGAGATAAATGGCGAGAGTCTGGTGTTTGTCGATTTAAGCAAAAGTTTGGACAATCGATCAGTATGGTGTTTTTATTAGGTGGTATTCTTACATCTTAGGTATTATCTTTAATGAACTATTCATAGTGACACCACTGAGAAGATTGTGTGTTGAATTGTTTGCTTCGAGGTTCTTACGGGTTATGTTTCATGTGCGAGGTCGTGTGTTTGTCGTGGTCGGTTTGAACCGTATCATACTTTATAACCGGGTGTTTGCCTTTAGTGTCACTGTGTTTGGTAGGTTTGTGTGTCAGATGTGGTGTTGGATATTCACTTTATGATAGGGCAAATGGCACAAAAAGGCACTTAACTTAGGGTCTATTTCCAATCAAGGTACTCAACTTTTTTTCTTGCATAGAAAGGCGGCCAACTTTTTCTTTCTATCCGATTTAGGTTTTTTATCACTTTCCGTTAACACACTAACTCCCATTTCATTATATCCCATAATTAGTGTTAATTAAAAATAAAGGACCCAATTAACAATTATCAAAAAATCAATATAACTCAATGATTCTAGAATTAGCTGCATAACGATCATCATCTTTTTCACTGTAATTATATTTCTTGATGAATCATTGCCCATATGACTACTTTGGTTATTTTCTTGATCCAGTTTCAACTTGCATTTAAATTTTGAGTTTGTTGCTTGTATAGTTTCTTGTCTCTGAGTTGTATCTGGAATCTCCGATACATGTTGCCAAAAGGGTGATTGAACCATGAATTGTATCAAGGCTGCCATTCTTCTAAAGAGTATTTTCTTTAATAAATGAGCTTTGTTTGACATAATACTCCTTCATCCTCAAAATTATCACCAACTTTTTGTTTTGATATGACCAAAAATAATTGTCGATAATTCTTCCAATTAAAACACTTTTAGATGGTAAATATAAAATTTAATTGGCGCCACAGTGTAATTATTGGATTTTTATTCAAACCATGTGATTGGTGCCACACTTTTAGATCACTGAATTAAATTAACGATAGAGTATTATTGATTTTTTTATAATTGTTAATTTGAGTCCTTCATTATTAACACTAACTATGGGGATATAACGAAATAGGAGTTAGTGTGTTAACGGAAAGTGAGAAAAAACCTAAATCGGCTAGAAAAAAAAGTTGACCGCATTTATGTGCAAAAAAAAAAGTTGAGTACCTTGATTGGAAATAGACCATAAGTTTAATGCCTTTTTGTGCCATTTGCCCCTTTATGATATCCTTATATGAGCCGAGTGTAGGTGTTGGTCGTCGAGTCGGTTCGTTGATATAATTTGCTTGGTTTATTATTATGTTTGTGTCCTTATGATTTTAGCGTCTCGCTAGTTTACCTTTATAATATATATTGCCTTTCTTAAAAAATCGTTTTGATAATCCCTTGAGCAAACGAGTCCGTAATTAGAAAGGTCTTAACAAATTTCATAAAAAGAATGTTATGTATATGGCATAACAATTTATATGAATAGAAATAATCTCAATTATTCAAAGACTATATCATATATATACATTCACAACTTGGCATGTATTATCAAGCTTCCCGCTCATTCGAGCTGGCCATGAAGCTAATAGTGTATATAAAGTGAGTAGGGGTGTCAAATGGGTCGACCCGACTCGAACTGACCCAAACCCGACAAAACCTTATAGGTTCGGGTTGATTCGGGTCCAACATAGTTTATCGGGTCAACCCGATAAACCCGATAGCCTAATAGGATCGGGTTAGGGTCTTAATTAGTTCGTTATCGTGTTATCACGTTGACCTGATAAGCTATAATGACCCATTAAAAATTTCTAGAATCATTGAATTAAATCCCTTTTGTCTAGTTACAAATTTTTATCAGTAAGCATGTCGCATAACTAAATGATAGTGACGGAACCAGAAAAATGGCATGTGGGGAGGAAAAAAATTGACAATAACAATAAAATGTGGAAGAAAAACTGTGATCGAAATGATAAATCGAGTATTATTACTTAGAGATGAAGGATTTATAAGGTTTTAAAGTCTTAAATGTTATGTTTTAGTATGTGAGTGGGGGGCAATTTGAGATTTGAGCGGAGGGCAGTGTCGAAAAAAAGTCAAAATTTAAAAAAAAATTACACTAAATTCTCAAACTTTTCGACGAGCATGGGGGGCACTTGCCCCTCATTTTCATACTCTACATCCGTCCCTGCTTACTGATGATAACTAAATGCCTAAATAACTAAATGCGTACTGATGAACTATATGCAGCAAATAACTAAATGCCTGCTGTCCAAAAATCAATTGCCTATCTATAATATATTTTCTTTATTTCGGTATGTATTATGACAAAGGAAATACTCAGATAGACCCGATAACCCGATATTTAAGTCAATGTTGAGTGTTATTTTAGTATGTGAAGTATTTTGTTTTTGTTTTTTAATATTTGGGTTCCGACTTGACATTGCAAGCCGACTAATCTCAAGATGACTACCCTTTTGGATAGCCTCTAGGCACTTTCGTCTTAAAATGTAACCCAATAACCCGATAAACCCAACCCGATAACATGCACCCCGATAGACCCGATACCTTATAGGGCCGGGTTGCGGGTTAATTTTTATTTTTTCAAACCCGATATATCGGACCCGATAAGTCTATAATCCGACCAGATAACCCACACCCCTAAAAGTGAGATATCACAAAATCAAACACATATAACCAGTAAACCAAAGGACTAACCACTTAGTATAGGTATGTGTCTAACTCGAACATGATATGAAAATAACTGAAGAATAGAAATGATGCATGTCATACTTGAGTCTGTTTTACTTAAAAAGATACACATAATCTGGGAACATGTTGAATCGGTACTTAACCGAAATTGTTCTATTCAGGTTATTCGTTACTTCAGTCCGTGTCGAGTTTGTTGCATAACTTTAAACCAGCTAGATATCTACACAGGGGCGGATGAATTCCTTCATGAACTTTTAAAGCTTATACTGTAATTGGTTTTGCAAACTGCAACTAACCTATATATAAGCATTATAACTTCATCAAGACTTGTTTTCGTAGCTCGCAAGGTAGCACATTTTCTAAGCTAGGCCAGTCACTGCTGGTGGTGATCTTGTCTTCTGTTTGACTAAAATCAAGAGTTTTTTGAATTGAAATGATGCCATCAGTTCAAATCAAGATTTATTTAACTCGACCCATTTGAGATAAAGCATTGCCAGATCGACCCGTTTCATCTTTATCTATGTTTTATTGAATTTGGCCTGTTTGGATAAAGTGAAATCCATATCAACCCATTCATAACTGGGTCGAAAATGCAATATTGGACTCCATCTTGTGGAGGCTCAGAATCAAAATCAGATTCTCTGGTCACAAAAAGAAAAGAAAAAAACAGCTCTTTAGATGCTAGCACGAATAGGTCTTATATCATGCTCCCTTTGGTTTTGCATTTCACTGCCATTGTGGGTAAGATGCTGATCCGGGTGACAGTTTCGGCTAATATAAGCAGTTGTATGGCGTGTGAACAGCTACTTTAATGTACAGAACTAAAAAGATTAACATCAGATAGTAACGGATCAGTAAAAAATCCAGATTTCCAGTACTGACAAAGGGAAAATCCGCAACAATCCAATCCGACTCATACGTGCACATCAAATTGTCAAACAACAACAACATACCCAATCCGCAACAATCCAATCCGACTCATAAGTGCACATCAAATTGTCAAATTGACAAAGGGAGGTGAAATTGTCAATAGCAGCTGTCCTCAACAATGATTTGCACCTCTGCTGATGCACCTGAGTAGCCCAAGAGAATTTTTAAAAGCCGAACCCTTTCATCCCTACAGTCGTAGTCTAAGGATATCCTCACCTTCTTCAGCACAGGTGACCTAGCCAAGATAAACTTCACGAAATCCAACCGAATCCTGTTGTAGACAAAATCATAAATCTCTAGTTCATTCAGATGCTCCAACATAATACCGGGATAACAGTTGACAATTGAGGAACTTCCGATTATTGTCCAAGGCACTCCATCGTCTACAATCTACATCAAGTGTCTTGCGTAAGTGTATTTTGACATAATAAGAATAATAAAAAAACAGCAAGATAGATTCATGTTATTACCCTACCTTAAGTTTCTCCAAGTTCGGGGAGTTTTTGATAAGAAAGGCAATAATTAACTCGTGTTTGTTGGTGAAGAAAACATTATATATATCCAAGTATTTGAGGTGGAATAATGGGGTTGGAAGCTCTCGTGGAACTTTGACATCCTCGAACACCTAAAACAAATGTTAAAAATAAGCAAACTCTTTTCCCCAATCTAGAATTCATTAATTATATATCACGAGAAGAAAATTACATCAAAGACGGGAAACCACAGAGACAAAGTTTCAATCATTGGTAAACACTCAAGTAGCTCCGTAATGGTGGGACCGTCATTGCTCCGAGAGATAGTTATATATGAACTGGGTATATCCTGCAGCAACTTACAATAGTCAGATAAGTTATGAAAGCCGAGGTATGCTCGGTATTTTATCTTAGTAAGATATAATTATTACCAGACGCAGAGTCTTAACCAATGGACATCTAGATAGGAGATGTTGAAGCGTAATATCAGAGATATATATGCCTCGTAGAATTAAGCTTCCAAGACTACCAAATTCATTAAATGTTGGTTGATGGTCAAAATAACCACCAATGAGACACAGGTGTGTTAACTGATGGAATGAGAAGACACATGAGGGTAGCATGTACCCAGCAAATTGAAAGTCAAGTGTTAATTTCTTGATGCTAGTTCTCCTCGACAAATGAGTTATTATATGGTCGATTTCAATACAATGGTCAAATTGGAGCAAAGAAAGGGTAAACTCGTGTATCGGACCATCATGCATTAATAAAACTTGGCCTGCAGCATAGATAAGTTTATTATTGGTGTTTTGCCATTCGTTTGATTCCAACTGTTTTTGTTCCAGAATGGACAACTCAGCCCCATCAACAGTTGATACTTGAAAGGTTTTTACGTCAAACACGAGCTTAGGAATTTTAGTCCAGCGGTACCTCCATTCCTTAGACAAGATACTTGTCCTTCCTGCCTCTCGAATCGGTACAAGACATAGGATCGTTTCTATTATGTTTAACGGAAGCTCGCTGAGCCTATCCATACCCCGGATATTATAGCTGGCTGCAAAATTCGTTAATGTGAGAATCATTTTATAACATCGTTGAGTACACACACAATAAGCCTAAAACATACGACGGTGTAACAAACATCTTAACAAATTCTAATCGAACATAACAAAAGCATAGATATAAATTTGATCCTAGCTCTAAATACAACAGGAGTTACCAATAAATAAATAAAAAAACTTATAAAGAATTTACACACCAAAATTTTAACCTAGCTCTAAATACAACAGGAGTTACCATAAATAAATAAAAAACTTATTAAAAAAAATATTGAAAACATAAACCTTGGAAATATATAAGAAAAAAACCTCAAAGAATGCCAAATCATATAGATGTATTAAAATATTAAAAAACACCTCCACAAATTTTAGTGACGGTGGGCAAGCGGCAGCAACGGCGGTGGTGGTTAAAGAGAAGATAGAGAGACAGGGGAGTGTGGTTAAATATGTTAATATCATTTCATCTTCATTTATGTCTTTCTATTTCTAAGTCAACTATTTGGTTTTTTGTTGGATTGGTCGTTAGGTCAATGCTTACATTTTGAGTTTTGGGTATTGCATTTTTTTTAAAGTAGCTCACTCAACTTAAAAAAGATTTTAAATTGAGTGGGAAAACACTTACTTTTTAGTAGTAATATTATTTTAGGATCAGCTATAAACTAAAGATACCCTAAGCTACACTTTTTTTTTTTTTATGAAAAGGTGAACATTTTTTTTTATGAAAAATATAATATTTTAAGATGTTAAATCTTCAAAAGTTCAAATTTCAACTTCTAAATTGAAAATTATTCATACGGTTCAAAAAAATTGATATGAAACTTAAATTTATTTACATTACAATTAATAATTTGAAACTTAAATTTATTCAGATTACAATTAATAACGGGTCGGAGATGGTCAAACCCGGATCGGGACAGGTCAAACCCGGGTCCGATCTGAGTGGGTCAAACTTAGGCCGGGTCAAATCCGGGTTGGTCACAAACCGGGGAGTTTCTATTAGCTTGTTGAAATTTGAATAACATACAAAGCTAAATCGTTTGGGCACAGAATGCACTTTAGCATTTATGTCCGTAAACAAGCCACAAGCTCAAGAGTGCCAAACAAATCAGTGTATCATAATTTTCGATAAAAATTAAGCAAACACCCTCGGCATAACTTATTAATTTATACTATATCTTGTGTATTAAATTATCCAAAAAATCAACTGTAAATATCATTACTCAAAAAAAATTACCCAAATCAACTATGTAAATATGTGAAGATTAATATTATGTTCCATTCTTCTAAAAAATTTCAGTGATTAATATACTTTACTGGGGTAACCCTTTACAAAAAAAAACAAAAAAAAGAACCCGATTACCCAATAAACCCAACCCGATAACATGCACCCCGATAGACCCGATACCATATAGGGTCGGGTTGCGGGTTAGTTTTTATTTTTTCAAACCCGACATATCTGACCCGACAAGTCTATAACCCGACCCGATAACCCACACCCCTAAAAGTGAGATATCACAAAATCAAACACATATAGCACATATAACCGAAGGACTAACCACTTAGTATAGGTATGTGTCTAACTCGAACATAATATGAAAATAACTGAAGAATAGAAATGATGCATGTCCCAAAAGGTACTAGGCACAAAGTACACACTTGCGTCTGTTTTACTTAATAAGATACACATAATCTGGGAACATGTTGAATCGGTACTAAACCGAAATTGTTCTATTCAGGTTATTCGTGTCGAGTTGTTGCCTAATACTTTTAAACCAGCTAGATATCTACACAGGGGCGGATGAATTCCTTCATGAACTTTTAAAGCTTATACTGTAATTGGTTTTGCAAACTGCAACTAACCTATATATAAGCATTATAACTTCATCAAGACTTGTTTTTGTAGCTCGTAAGGTAGCACATTTTCTAAGCTAGGCCAGTCACTGCTGGTGGTGATCTTGTCTTCTGTTTGACTAAAATCAAGAGTTTCTTGAATCGAAATGATGCCATCAGTTCAAATAAAGATTTATTTTACTTGACCCATTTGAGATAAAGCATTGCCAGATCGACCCGTTTCATCTTTATCTATGTTTTATTGAATTTGGCCTGTTTAGATAAAGTGAAATCCATATCAACCCATTCATAACTGGGTCGATAATGCAATATTCGACTCCATCTTGTGGAGGCTCAGAATCAAAATCAGATTCTCTGATCACAAAAAGAAAAAGAAAAAAAAAACAGCTCTTTAAATGCTAGCACGAATAGGTCTTGTATCATGCTCCCTTTGGTTTTGCATTTCACTGCCATTGTGGGTAAGATGCTGATCCGGGTGACAGTTTCGGCTAATATATGCAGTTGTATGGTATTCTGTTTTTTTGTGACAGCTACTTTAATGTACAGAACTAAAAAGATTAACATCAGATAGTAACGGATCAGTAAAAATATCCGATATCAGTACTGAAAAGGGGAAAATCCGCCAACAATTCCAATACGCTCATACCGTGCATCATCAAATTGTCAATACAACAACAAACATACCCAGATCCGCAACAATCCATATACGACTTCAAAGTGACACATCAAATGTCAATTGACAAAAGGGATGGTGAAAATTGTCAATAGCAGCTGTCCTCAACAATGATTTGCACCTCTGCTGATGCACCTGAGTAGCCCAAGAGAATTTTTAAAAGCCGAACCCTTTCATCCCTACAGTCGTAGTCTAAGGATATCCTCACCTTCTTCAGCACAGGTGACCTAGCCAAGATAAACTTCACGAAATCCAACCGAATCCTGTTGTAGGGAAATAATCATATATCCTATTGTTATTCAGATGCTCCACGAACATAAACCAGGAAATACAGGTTGACAATTGAGGAACTTCCCACTACTCTCCAAGGCACTCCATTGTCTAAAATCTACATCAAGTGTCTTGCGTAAGTGTATTTTGACATAATAAGAATAATAAAATAACAGCAAGATAGATTCATGTTATTACCCTACCTTAAGTTTCTCCAAGTTCGGGGAGTTTTTCATAAGAAAGGCAATAATTAACTCGTGTTTGTTGGTGAAGAAAACATTATATATATCCAAGTATTTGAGGTGGAATAATGGGGTTGGAAGCTCTCGTGGAACTTTGACATCCTCGAACACCTAAAACAAATGTTAAAAATAAGCAAACTCTTTTCCCCAATCTAGAATTCATTAATTATATATCACAAGAAGAAAATTACATCACAGACGGGAAACCACAGAGACAAAGTTTCAATCATTGGTAAACACTCAAGTAGCACCATAATGGTGGGACCGTCATTGCTCCCAGTGATAGTTATATATGAAGTGGGTATATCCTGCAGCAACTTACAATAGTCAGATAAGTTATGAAAGCCGAGGTATGCTCGGTATTTTATCTTAGTAAGATATAATTATTACCAGATGCAGAGTCTTAACCAATGGACATCTAGATAGGAGATGTTGAAGCGTAATATCAGAGATATATATGCCTCGTAGAATTAAGCTTTCAAGACTACCAAATTCATTAAATGTTGGTTCATGGTCAACACAACCACCAATGAGACACAGGTGTGTTAACTGATGGAATGAGAAGACAGATGTGGGTAGCATGTACCCAGCAAATTGAAAGTCAAGTGTTAATTTCTTGATGCTAGTTCTCCTCGACAAATGAGTTATTATATGGTCGATTTCAATACAATGGTCAATTGGAGCAAAGAAAGGGTATACTCTCGTGTACGAGACCATCATGTTAATAAATCTTGGCATGCAGAATAGATAAGTTTATTATTGGTGTTTTGCCATTCGTTTGCTTCCAACTGTTTTTGTTCCAGAATGGACAACTCAGCCCCATCAACAGTTGATACTTGAAAGGTTTCTACGTCAAACACGAGCTTAGGAATTTTAGTCCAGCGGTACCTCCATTCCTTAGACAAGATTTCTTTGTCACTTCCTGCGCTCTCGAATCGGTACATGACATAGGCGAATCGTTTCTATTATGTTTGAACGGAAAGCGGGGGGTCGCTAGCCTTTCATACCCCGGATAATTATAGCTGGCTGCAAAATTCGATATTGTGAGAATCATTTTTTATAACATTCGTTGAGTACAACAAACACAAAAAGCCTCTAAAACATAACGACGCGGATTTGAACAAACATCTTAACAAATTCTAATCGAACAAAACAAAAGCATAGATATAAATTTCTTATTAGAACACAAGTAACATCCGGAGTATTTTTCCTCAAATACAAGTTTAGGAATTTAATGATAGAGAATGAAGTGGACGAGTGCCGCTAGCAGATAAGATAAGCAGTTTGCTTTGTTTGTCTCATTCAAACTGCTTCTGCCTGTCTGATAAGCGGACATGTGCTGCTAATTTGATATAAAAATAAAATAAATTGTTCACCACGTATTGACCCTAAACCTTTTACAAATCGGCAAGTATTATTGCAGTTTTTCACAATATAAGCAAATCCAAACACGCTCTAAAATAACAGAAACATTAAACAAACTTCCTGAGTAGCCAATTACTTTTAGCCGCTGATAGAAAACAATGTATAACTGTCTCAAGCTAAACTTCCAAAGTAACAACTTATTTTTGCTTATTCAAAAACAACTTAGAGAGTGTTTGTGTTAGCTTATGACTTATGACCTTAGATAAGCCACTGCATAGTTATCAGAAAATAAATATAGAAAATAAAAACCAAACATGAATAAATACTTGAAATAAATATACAACTAACCAAATCCGGCGAGGAAAGAGATTTTCCGGCGAGTCCACCGACGGCAGTAGTAATTCCGGCGAATGGTCAGCCCCGGGTAGAGAATGGTCATAACCGGGTCAGAAATGGTCTAACCCAGTAGGGAATGGTCAAACCGGGTTGGGAATGGTCAAACCCGGATAGGGATGGTCAAACCCGATCAGGAATGGTCAAACCCGAGATGGGGATTATGGGTCAAAACTCCGGTCGGAGATGGTCAAACCCGGTTCGGGGGGGATACAGGTCATAACCAGGGTCCAGATCTGACCGGGTCAAACTTAGGCCGGGTCAAATCCGGGTTGGTCACAAACCGGGAGTTTCTATTAGCTTATTGAAATTTGAATAACATACAAAGCTAAATCGTTTGGGCACAGAATGCACTTTAGCATTTATGTCTGTAAACAAGCCACAAGCTCAAGAGTGCCAAACAAATCGGTGTATCATAATTTTTGATAAAAATTAAGCAAAGCCAGACACCCTCGGCATAACTTATTAATTTATACTATATCTTGTGTATTAAATTATCCAAAAAATCAACAGTAAATATCATTACTCAAAAAAAATTACCCAAATCAACTATGTAAATATGTGAAGATTAATATTATGTTCCACTCTTCTAAAATGTTTCTGTGATTAATATACTTTACCGGGGTAACCCTTTACAAAAAAAAGAACCCGATAAACCCAACCCGATAACATGCACCCCGATAGACCCGATACCATATAGGGTCGGGTTGCGGGTTAGTTTTTATTTTTTCAAACCCGATATATCCGACCCGATAAGTCTATAACCCGACCCGATAATCCACACCCCTAAAAGTGAGATATCACAAAATCAAACACATATAGCACATATAACCGAAGGACTAACCACTTAGTATAGGTATGTGTCTAACTCGAACATAATATGAAAATAACTGAAGAATAGAAATGATGCATGTCCCAAAAGGTACTAGGCACAAAGTACACACTTGCGTCTGTTTTACTTAATAAGATACACATAATCTGGGAACATGTTGAATCGGTACTAAACCGAAATTGTTCTATTCAGGTTATTCGTGTCGAGTTTGTTGCATAACTTTAAACCAGCTAGATATCTACACAGGGGCGGATGAATTCCTTCATGAACTTTTAAAGCTTATACTGTAACTGGTTTTGCAAACTGCAACTAACCTATATATAAGCATTATAACTTCATCAAGACTTGTTTTCGTAGCTCGTAAGGTAGCACATTTTCTAAGCTAGGCCAGTCACTGCTGGTGTTGATCTTGTCTTCTGTTTGACTAAAATCAAGAGTTTCTTGAATTGAAATGATGCCATCAGTTCAAATCAAGATTTATTTAACTTGACCCATTTGAGAAAAAGCATTGCCAGATCGACCCGTTTCATCTTTATCTATGTTTTATTGAATTTGGCCTGTTTAGATAAAGTGAAATCCATATCAACCCATTCATAATTGGGTCGAAAATGCAATATTCGACTCCATCTTGTGGAGGCTCAGAATCAAAATCAGATTCTCTGATCACAAAAAGAAAAAAAAACAGCTCTTTAGATGCTAGCACGAATAGGTCTTATATCATGCTCCCTTTGGTTTTCCATTTCACCGCCATTGTGGGTAAGATGCTGATCCGGGTGACAGTTTCGGCTAATATATGCAGTTGTATGGCGTGTGAACAGCTACTTTAATGTACAGAACTAAAAAGATTAACATCAGATAAAAATTTGGTAACAGATCAGTAAAAAATCCGGATTTCCAGTAGTACTGACAAAGGGAAAATACGCAAAAATCCAATCCGACTCATAAGTGCACATCAAATTGTCAAACAACATACCCAATCCTGCCGAAGCGGGGTATTTGTGGGTGGGGGGGTGACCTCCAAGATACAATCAATAGCAGCTGTCCTCAACAATGATTTGCACCTCTGGTGATGCACGTGAGTAGCCCAAGAGAACTTTTATAATCCGAAACCTTTCATCCCTACAGTCGTATTCTAAGGATAACCTCACCTTCTTCAGCACACGTGCCCTAGCCAAGATAAACTTCACGAAATCCAACCGAATCTTGTTGTAGACAAAATCATAAATCTCTAGTTCATTCAGATGCTACCAACATTTCATACCAAGGATAAACAGTTGACAATTGAGGAAACTTCCCCGTTTAGTATTGTACAAGGACTCCATCGTCTACAATATACTCAAGTGTCTTGAGTAAGTGTTATTTTGACATTTTAATAAGATAATAAAAAAAACGCAAGAAGATTCTGTTATTACCATACTCCTTAAGTTTCTCACAGTTCGGGAGTTTTTGATATAGAAAGGCAATAATTAACTCGTGTTTGTTGGTGAAGAAAACATTATATATATCCAAGTATTTGAGGTGGAATAATGGGGTTGGAAGCTCTCGTGGAACTTTGACATCCTCGAACACCTAAAACAAATGTTAAAAATAAGCAAACTCTTTTCCCCAATCTAGAATTCATTAATTATATATCACGAGAAGAAAATTACATCAAAGACGGGAAACCACAGAGACAAAGTTTCAATCATTGGTAAACACTCAAGTAGCTCCGTAATGGTGGGACCGTCATTGCTCCCGTCATTGCTCCCAGAGATAGTTATATATGAACTGGGTATATCCTGCAGCAACTTACAATAGTCTGATAAGTTATGAAAGCCGAGGTATGCTCGGTATTTTATCTTAGTAAGATATAATTATTACCAGATGCAGAGTCTTAACCAATGGACATCTAGATAGGAGATGTTGAAGCGTAATATCAGAGATATATATGCCTCGTAGAATTAAGCTTTCAAGACTACCAAATTCATTAAATGTTGGTTCATGGTCAACACAACCACCAATGAGACACAGGTGTGTTAACTGATGGAATGAGAAGACAGATGTGGGTAGCATGTACCCAGCAAATTGAAAGTCAAGTGTTAATTTCTTGATGCTAGTTCTCCTCGACAAATGAGTTATTATATGGTCGATTTCAATACAATGTTTAAATTGGAGCAAAGAAAGGGTAAACTCGTGTATCGGACCATCATGCATTAATAAAACTTGGCCTGCAGCATAGATAAGTTTATTATTCGTGTTTTGCCATTCGTTTGCTTCCAACTGTTTTTGTTCCTGAATGGACAACTCAGCCCCATCAACAGTTGATACTTGAAAGGTTTTTACGTCAAACACGAGCTTAGGAATTTTAGTCCAGCGGTACCTCCATTCCTTAGACAAGATACTTGTCCTTCCTGCCTCTCGAATCGGTACAAGACATAGGATCGTTTCTATTATGTTTAACGGAAGCTCGCTGAGCCTATCCATACCCCGGATATTATAGCTGGCTGCAAAATTCGTTAATGTGAGAATCATTTTATAACATCGTTGAGTACACACACAATAAGCCTAAAACATACGGTGTAACAAACATCTTAACAAATTCTAATCGAACATAACAAAAGCATAGATATAAATTTCTTATTAGAACACAAGTAACGTACGGAGTATTTTCCTCAAGCACGAGTTTAGGAATTTTATGATAGAGAATGAAGTGGATTGAGTGCCGCTATATTATAGCAGATAGCTCACTGCATAGTTTATCAAATATAAATATAGAAAATAAAAACCAAACATGAAGAAATACTTTAAAAAAAAAAACAAAAAAAAAAAAAAAAAAAAAAAAAAAAAAAAAATAAATATACAACTAACCAAATCCGGCGAGGAAAGAGATTTTCCGGCGAGTCCACCGACGGCAGTAGTAATTCCGACGAGTCCTTAAAAACAAATCAAAACAATATTACGCAAGCAAATTAACATAAATAAATAAGCAAACTTTTCCCGCGAAATAAAACCAACATATTCCGGCGAGATTTGCAACACCTACAAAATCTATAGATGTATAAAAAAAACATTGAAAACATAAACCTCAAACTTGTAAAATATTGTAAAATTGTAATTTTACATATGTTTCTTGCGTACAAATTATTTGTTTCAACATCAAACATGTTTTTGCTAATATGGTAATGTACATATATGGTTTTTTCGTATACTTCTCTAATTCTTTGATTTTTTTTTTGATAAAGGCTACCCGTTAAAGGTAGTAAAATCACAAGAACGTTTTAAGTACAATGAAATGTGGTTGAAATACCACATTAACCTTAAGCTAAGCTTGAACTCCCACTAACATTCAAGACACACCTCAAATGATAACTAACAACAAAAACAAGTCAAACCTAATGGACAACTAAATTTGACTTGCATAACTTCCAAGAGACATGTACATGTACATGACTTGCATAACTAACAATAAAACAATTTTTTTTTTTATTATTTCTTATTCTGTATTTGAAATTATAACAAAAAATATAAACATGTACATGTAACCTCTAAATTTATAACAAACCAAACCATAAATGATGCGTTTAGCAAAAGGTTTAAAATTTATAACACGATTTACCAAACTAATTAACTAAAAAGCGAACACATTTGGGCAAGTATACCCATGTCATTCATAGTAAGGTTGATGTGGTAAGTCGGGATCGTCCAAGAGAATTATTTTATGTGGTTCATTAAAATGCACTAAAGGTATAACGAATGTCACAAGCCAAAATACCATAAAAGTAATTAAAAGACGGAATTCAATGAGATGCAATCAAATACTAAAAACAACTTGTTTGGAACTAGTTTCTATATCAATGGAGTGAATGGAACATCGGGTAGATATTAAACAATAGCACACAAAATAAAAAAGCATACAATTCCAAGTCAATGGGTAATATCATGGAATTGCATATATCACGGTTTATCCAAACGCACCCTCGGCTTATGAACGTTTTTACAAACCGATTCATTAAGATCCATTTGCGAGAAATATGATTTTACCAATTTGTTCATTAGAGTTCTTTCGACCTATACTCTAGATTAAATCATCACGAGTCCATTTAGCTTGTTTAATTCATAGTTGTCAATTATGAATTACCAAACATATTTGTGCGCCAATATATTGGAACAAAACATAACAAGAAATCATTTCGCCCTATAAATCCGGTTATGATTCATCAACAAGATATTTAGACACGTTCCAATTCAAACAAACTCATAAGTAAGATTATAGTTCTATATTGAATAAATTGCCAAACACTCCATGTCAATATCTACATAGTTCCAAACAAGTAAACGAAACTACTCCATATCGAATTCGATTAAAAACAGTGTTCCAACATAATAAATAAAGATCAACATCATGAATAATAGAGTTTACCCAAAGTAGAAATTACAATAAGTAAAGAATAGGATTTAGAGCAATCCTACGAGCTTCCAATCAACCGTTACACGTTCTAACCATACGAGTCCACACTCCAGCACTTCGTAGATGTACGTGGGTTCTTCCTCTGCAAATGGTAGGGTGGAAAGGGTCTTTTGGGTTGAGTAATTGGTGAAAAATCTGCCCTTGTGGGTGAAGGTTAGATTTTCATGTTAAAAAACAAACAAGGCTCCTTTATTTATACTAGTAGTTACCCTTAGCCTCCAAGCATATTTCTTTGGCTCCAAGGGTCATCAATAATGTAGAAATGACAGATATAGAGTGAAATGATAGGACTCATATCTTAATGGTACTTAAAAATACATTAATGAAACTTGGGGACCAATCTGAGGGGTTTAGCCGGCGGCTGGCTTTTGTGGCCGGTGGCTAGCTTGGCCTGCGGCTGACTTGTCTGGCCTTCGGCTAGATTTGGCGGCCTTGGGCCGTGGGCACATTTTGGTCAAAAATGGTCAAAATCAAACTTGTAGCTTTATCTTTTCTTCTTCGTTCCTCGTTTTCCTCTTGTGCATTATCTTTTGAGTATCAAGAGCAACAACTTCATGACTTTATCTTTTCAATTATGCTCTAAGAGTCTTGTACTTGTCGAGAATTCTTCATACATGCATAACTCTTCGTTTATTGATCGTTTCTTCGTATTTTTCTTCACTTTCCTTGACTTTGGCTAACTAAGAACACAAGGTACAACTTTGTACGAATATGAGCAATAAAGCTCGTTAGTTTAACCAAGTAGCATGCATAAAATACGGATAACGCTCCAAAAAATATACTTAATTTGAGCGTTATCAAATTCCTCTACACTTAAACTTTGCTTTCCCTCAAGCAAATCTAAAATTTAAGAAAATTGAACCACATGGTGCATAAGAATGATTAGAAAAATGCGATGCAAATCTACCAAGTACTAGTACGAGATAAGATTCATCGTTTTAAGCTTTCGGTGAAAAATCAAGATGTTTGACAATACCTAAAGGTTTTCTTGCTTGATAAACTTTTCTAAGCACCTCACGAAAAGGGAATAAAGTATAATTCACTCAACACTCATTTATTTATTTAGTGGTGGAGTATATAAGAGAAATCACACTCATAGCTCAGTCATGACTAAATTTATTACCATAGGCTTGTACAAGAAACAAAACCAAACCGATGGGGCGTAAGCACCAAGTGTACACATCTAAAGAGGTCTTTCATTGGGTTGTAACGTTAGGCTTCGGGTTAATAAAGGGTATGAAATAGGCATGGGATTCTTTATGAGAGGGTGTATCACGAACATATAAGTCAAAAGTAAGTCCCAATGTTGCTAGTTACCGAGCAAACCACAAACCCGAAAATAATTATAGTTACAAAATTATTCCTTCTTCACATATCGATCAACATATATATATCATGTCTTAGCACATTAGCTAATCGATATCTCAATATACTTCATCTTCATAAATATATAGCACATTGGCTATAATTGTCCTCACTTTTTTTTTACTTTTTTTCGATGACTTATTATTTTTTTTATTCATACATCACATCTCCCCCCACACTTTGCATAAACATACACTACAAAAATACAAAACATAAAGGTGATCAATCTTCATCTTTGTCGGAATGGCACACACAAACGCCGAAGTGTGGCATAACCATCAATCATCAAAAATAATCCATCATACCAAGTAACTAGAAACCCACCGTTTAGACTATGACTATAGGTTAGGCTAAGGTTTAAAATGTAAAATATTTTTTTTGCTTTTTTTAGTGGATGTAACAAACGAAAAGTATGGCTCGACATGTGTTCTAAGGGTATCTAACACTAAAATTGAGTGCTAACAAATGGGTCCATATGAGAGGTTAACTAACCGATGTGGTTAGCGAAATATCATTAGAAGTAAACGGAAGGCCATTTGGTTTTATTCCTAAGGTTGTCTCTTTATCACGCATATACACTTATTTCACACGAATGTGATCTCACTGCGGAATTCGTAATGATTTACGAGTACAAGTTCTAGAATAAATAAAATCACCGGCACACTCTGTCACACCTCGCTAAGAGCGGAAACACGGGGCACGACGTTTTGATTACATTGCACAAGATACAGGATATACCATGATTCGTTACAAGAAATTCAGTTTACATCGTTACAATGAATACGACCTTGAAAGTAAGATAAGCACATGTCTTTAGAAAAACGTCTTAGTCAATGATAAATCTTGAACCCCATTTACCTTCAGTTCAAACTGCTGATCACACCTGAAAATGATACTCTAAAAGGGTCAACATAAAGTTGGTGAGCTCATAGGTTTAGAGGTAAATCCAGTTGTTGTGCCAATTTAAGTAGTGGATAATTGTGCAATATGAAAGCAGAATGCATGCAATAGATTTTGATTTCATCATAGCAACCCCATGCTATCATAATGTTCCAATGATCATAGCATTTCAATTAGATTCGTAGCATTCACATAGATTCATAACATGTTCAATGATACCAACCATTCACAATGGTCTGAGCGCTTATTGTCCTCCGTACCTAAGGCCTACCAACTGGAGCTAACATAGGTCGGCATATAGTCTTATCTACAGGTTCACTTAGAACCTTGTACGGAATGATTTGTTTCGCAAAACTTGCACAAATAGTCCTCATGTCATTCACATAGCAGTCATAGGCACATAACATTGTCCAAAAAGTATGAAATTGTTTTGCACAGATGAAAACAGTATGAAATAAGTTTGAGTATCATTTTCCCCTAACGGAAAATAGTTTGAAAAGTGAGGCTACGAGAAGTCACCTCAAATAAAATGATAAGTAGCTGAGAGTATGATTCAAAACAATAGTATGCAACAGCATCCAAACACGACCTAATCCAGTTAATGTCCGATTTAGAAATATGTTTCTTAAATGTATGTTTAGGGTTGATGCATAAAGGTCAAAATGTGCGTTGTACGGTCACTTTTAATGTTATTGGTTGTGTGATGATTGATCATTTAGATTCAAAGAAGATAAGTTGAAGTATGTACATTAATGCCAGGCACTTATACTATTTTATAGAAAATAGACAGGTAGAAATCAACAAAAATAAGATAGTATGTAATATATTCCGGTTATCTATCGGGTAAAACCCAAATGATCTAGTTATTTGTACAAACTATAAGAAGTGACACGTTTTAAATATACTAACAATCTTTTAGTAGTTTTATATTTTATAAAGTTATAAAATATATTTTTCGTCTTTTAGTCGATTTATTAAAATAATAATATTTATTATCTCGTCTTTTTGTCGGACCTTAAGAAAACAAGTTTTAGTGAAATATTTTCTAAGTATAGTGTTTTTAAAAAATTTCGTCATGACCCGTTCGTTTGTAAAATGTTTTCTAAGGTTTCAAACCTTATTTTCAAACATTTTCCTCAATTTCACCAACTTCCGACAAAATGCCAAAATCTACGTTTTCGTGACGTTTTTATCAAAATGTGTTTCCCCAAACGACTATTCTCATCCTTTTAACATCTATAAGTCTAAATCGATCAAAATTCACTTAAAACGCTTTAAATCACTAGTTTTCCACTTATCTTAAGGCCCAATAGTAGTTCAAAACCGTACTTTTTAGCTCTTAGACCCTAATTAGTCCAAAATATCGATTTAAATTTGCATTAGTAGTAAATAGAAAATAAGCAGAATGAAAAGTCTCAAAAATATGCCGAAGCTTATTGGGCTTCCATTTTGGGTCGTGGCCTTACTACGACCAAAACAACTTTTCCGAAAATATTCCAAGTCCGAAATCGAACATCGAGTTATAAAATATACGATTAAGTATTTATAGTATTCAAATAAGCTAAACGATAAGTCGCGAAAATAAGACAAACCACAAAAAGGAGTAAATAAGCTCACGGCTTATTTACCCTTTTTGGGCCGTGAGTCATTAAGCCCAAAAAACCAAATATGTAGCTTTTTAAATACGCTAATAAGCTATATGCTATATTTAGTTCTCAAAATAAGCCATCGTAATAAGCTATAAAAAATACGACAAAAATAGATAAATAATCAAAAACACTTTCCTTGTGACCTTTTTATGTCCGAAACTAAATAAGCCTCGAATAAGCTACAATAAGCTTTTCGAAAGCTTATTTTTAAACTAAGTGATAAATAAGCTACATAGTACATAAATATTATTCAACCATCACAACCAAAATAATAAAATGGTCATTTCTTTGTGCCCTTTTACCCGAGTTCGAACCAAACAACACCCTTTTTTATTTATTTCAAAACTTTAAGCTTTAGATTTTTTGAAAACGCACCGTACAACTAATATCTACGCATCAATAGACTACTAAAAGTACAAAAATATTTGAAGAAATGATAACTTACAAAGAGGGTTATGAAAATGAGATTAACACGAAACCGACAACCTAAACGTTGTTTTTATGCACCCACGACTATTAGAATCAACCCGGAAACGTTTAAACCTTCATATTCTTGATCAAGATCAAAAATTATATTGTGTGGGTGTGTGTGTATTTTCGGACTAGGCAAGAAGAAAGGAGAGAGAGATTTTCTAATGTGTGTGTTTTTGTGAAATGTATGTATTTTGAAATCAAGAATGGGATAATAAGGTTCATGCACTAGAGACAACTCCTTTAAAGTTCCTTGTGGTCTCCTTGTGGGGTTCCTTGTGGTGGCCGGTCATATAAAGAATCCTATGAGGGTTTCCTAAGCGTTTTGTCTCTTGTCGGGTCATTTAATGATCATAGCTCGTGTTTAAAACGTGACCCAAAGTTTTCTTGTATTTGTAACGAATTTAAAAATGCATTTACTTAAACTTTGAATATTTACACCATAGGTAATAAAGTTAAATTGTTCTAGATTTAGTAACGACCATTAACAGACGTGTCGAAACGCGTTGTTTAACTTTTTAAGCCGTTTGTGGGACAATCTCCTGGAAATTGATCAAATAGAGATATAGGCTTATAATGAAAAAAAATCCCAAGAATAAAAGAACTATATAAATGCTTAACATAGAATTTGACTACCGTCTACACGGTCACTGATCATGCCGGATACAGTAGAAGTCAATAAAATTGAGAATCTGATTGAACATCCGAAAATTTGCGTTTTATGCAAACGTTATCATGAAGTATGAAATATCTTAATAAAATAAGTTTATTAGAATAATCCAAGTTATTTAGACGTGATTTGACTTATTGTCGTGCCGGTACACGCTGCGTGACGTTTTTCGCTGTGCGCGAGAAAGATTCCCGGTAAGTGATTGTATGCGACCGTAGTCGTTTAGAAAATAGAAATTTGAATCAAAAGTGATTCGTTCATATAGAAATTTGATATTTGACAGTCGTTTAAACCGTAACTGTTTATGCACCGTAAAAGTCAACAGAAGTAAAAAACTGAACTGTTTTATAGAAATTCATTGAGATAGAATTATAAAAGTGTGTAGTCATAGTATTTTGGGATACTATAACTTAGGGAAAATCACCAGTTGTCACACACTCATAGCAAAAGAATTCAAGCATAAAAGATGTATGCTATATGAAATAGGCTCAAATCCTCACAATTTAGTGGAAAGGGCTATAATATGTGCTAGTAGACGTCATTGATCCTATAATGGATTGCAATATTAACCGGGATACATCTCGAGTTTTTCAAAATTACCGTATTTTACCAGTGGATCGATCCAATTATTCTAATATATTATCCTAAAAGCGTGAAAACAACTAGATCACAAGGGCAAACAAGTGCTACAAAATTTAAAATTGACCCAAAAATTAGAAAATTTAAAAATCAGTTTCATTTTTCCTATTTTACTTCCTTCCCCCACACTTAAGTTACGCATTGTCCTCAATGTGATAAAAACGAACTTCAAAGTATGTAAAATAGGGAAAATAAATGTAACACCCTAAAACCGGTTTTTAGTTATTTTATTACGATAATGCCATAGAATGAGTTTGACTACTACTTTTATAAGTTTGAAGACGCTATATGAATGGCTAGTCAACCCGATAGTCAAACTATAAGTATTAACATTATGTAAATGGTGTTAGAAAATATTGTGTGTCACGTTTATAAGGAAATAGACTTAAAGGACTAAAGTTGTCAAGAGGTAAACAAGTTATATAAGTTAATGTGGCCAATATTAAAAGGAATGGACTTAAGGGACCTAAATTGCCAAATGGCCAAAGTAGTACCTAATATATATCCTAATAATTCCCAGACATTCCAAAGAATTTTAGAGAATGATGGTGCCTCTGTGTGTGTCGTACCAAGAAAGAAAAGAGGGAAAACAATGATTGTTTAATTGATGATTGAAGGTGAATAGAGGTCCCTATCAAGAAATAAGCTTACACCAATGATCCTATATAAGTAACTAACCTTCTATTGAGTTGAATTGGTAAATTATGAGTTAAGGTTTATGTACCCAATTTGAGGGTTTTGGGTAAAAAGTGTTTTAAAGTAAAGTGATAAGGTTATAATAATTATGGGTAAAGTTATATTGATTAAAGTTAGTAATTTTGGAGGTTTTAATCATATGATCAAGATATAATCATATGATGATTAAAGGTGTTAAAAGATAAACTAATGGTTGAATAACCCATTATTATGGTGCTCTAATTATGTGTTTAAAGTGTTTATGATGATTTTGGCTTAGAAAGCAAGTGAGGATGATGATGATGTTCTTGATAAACTTAGCTTGGATTCAAGGTAAGTAAACCGGTTATAATATGCTATTATATGGATGTCATCATATATGTGTTATGTGAATAATGTGTTGGAGGTTTAGGAAATCTTGGTTAGAAAGCTTCGACTAAGGATAGATAGAGGTTAGTTTGGCTTAACTAACCAAGGTTGTGGTTAAGACTAATTTGGCCCTTTGAGGTATGTATGATTTATATGATATGATGAGATGTGTTTTATACGTAATGTGAAAGGTTTAATGGAAGTAGTCTTATGGTTTAATGAAGGATGAGATTAATGCTTATGTAACGATTAATGTATAATGACATATTATTGCCATTTAATTACTAAGCCTCGTGTTTACGGTTTAGATGTTTAATGTTTTGTACGTGTAATGCGAAGAAGGTAATGTGTGGATTAGTGTATAGACGTGGAAGCTCGAATGATAGAAATGTTGTACTATGTGTATGAATGTGGTAGTAGATTCTGAGCTTGAACGATTTGAACCCCCGTGAGTCCTAACGGTTATTAATGAATGTTGTCAAATGTCTTGTTAATGTGTTTATGTTCAGGTCCTAATGATAGAATAATGGTTATGTATGTCATGAAAGTGTTTTAAGTGAAATGGGTCAAAACGGGGTGTTTGGTAACCCCGTATGGTATATGTTCAAGGGTCGTTTAGACCACAAATGATTATGAAAATGATGTAATACGTCATGTTAATGAATTCTGGAAGTTTTTGTAAATT
>BQNB010065987.1:0-33710 GCA_026074375.1 Tanacetum coccineum | reverse complement strand
AAACGTAAAGATGTGAAAAAAATATTAGTAATGTTTTTAGGCATTATATTTTTATCAACAATCTCCCCCATTTTTATGATTTCAAAATTTAAACTCATTAAATGTAAAATTATTTTTAAACAAGTATTTAGTAAGTTTCATGTCATTTCTCCTCCTTTTTGTAGAATCAAAAAGACATCGTCGAGAATTGCTAGTTAAATCGACGAAATAAATGCCCCCCCTTGATGTGTGCTCCCCCTCAGTCGAGGGAACCAAGGAATCGAGCTATGGTTTCTTGGCTACAAAAACGAGTTAGAACAATACAAATATTTTTAACATGTAACAAGAAGGCAGGAAAAATATGACAAGTGCAAGCAAACATCAAAGCAAAAAAAAAATACTTCATTTATTTAAGACAACGTGTGTGAATAACACACAAGCATACATAAATAGAAAAACAAATATGCTTTAGAAGCATATTAATACAAAAAGAAAAATCCTAAATAGCCATAGAAGGATTTTGACTTGCTTGCGATACAAAAGGATTTGACGATTATTTAAAGGCATATTACGAGATTAGTTAGTTGGAGAGTTTGGAGCGAAGGCGGTTGTGGAAGGGTAATATCTTTGAACTCTAGGTGGTGGATGAGGTCGAGTAAGGAGGAATTCAATCTAATTGATATCCTCACTTAAAGCAAGGAATTATTTTTGGGTGAAGATGCAACAAGGGCAATACCCAACATGAGTTTCAACTTGGTTGATGTTGAGGGTGTGTGGTAAGTTTGGAGAGTAAGATGATGATGGAATGTTGTTTTGTTGTTGAGTGAGATTGGCTAAGAGGTTAGATAGGTCTTGTAGTTGATTAATGTCATCAACTAGGCTTTCTCTACTTAGAGATAGAGGTGGTGTGTGTCGAGTTTGGTTGTCACTTTGAGGTGAAGCTTGAGTGTGAGTAACATGTGAATTGATGGGTAAGATGGGTGATTCATCAATAATATATATATATAATATAAGCAAACAATCAACCCAATACCCTTGGCCAGGGATTGGTTAATAATTCACAAAATAAAATATATATGTAACCGGAAGTATGATTCACGGGTCGTTATGTCCCAACAAGGCTTGAATGGAAAATCGAATGACAAATTGATGATCGGTGTTTGGATATGACTAAATTATGGTTGGTTGTCTATTTCTACAAGTTAAATATGCAAAAACGATTAAATAAAACCTAAAAACGAAAGCTATATAACTTAAAACCTAAAACGGGCACGAAAAACGAGGGCTAAAAACCTAAATTTTGCAATTTAAACCCTAGAACAAATTTAAAAGCTAAAATAGATTCTAAATGACAAATAACGAAGTTTAAAAAAAACTAGACTAAAAACGGAGGTCGTTTGACCCAAAAACGAGTCAAAACAAAAACGGGGACAAAT
Organism: Tanacetum coccineum; assembly: GCA_026074375.1. NCBI lineage: Eukaryota > Viridiplantae > Streptophyta > Magnoliopsida > Asterales > Asteraceae > Tanacetum > Tanacetum coccineum. The sequence continues at coordinate 32,295 of BQNB010065987.1, read as the reverse complement.
CCCGTTCTTTAGAAAATGAATTTTTGAAAAAATGAACCTACGAAACTTTTAACATTTTTCCTACAAAATATATGAAAAAAGAAAATTTTTAAAAAAAAGTTTATATTTTTCTGATTAATATTTTATTTTTTATGATTTTTTAAAGTTTTTAAAGAAAATAAATTATAAAAAATACTAAACGTGTATAAAAAATTCTGAAAAATTCACACAAAATAGCTAAAAGGGTGATAGTCCTATGAAAAATAAGCTGGAGTAACCAACTTATCAAATAAATCTAATGGTTAAAGCTTAATTAAACTAATTAAAACTAAACCTAACTAATATTTAAACTAAAACTTAACAAGGACTAACAATGGACTAACGACAGGGACTATTTGTGACAAAAGACCAAAATTAATTTTTTTTTTCGTTCCTACCCTGAACCCCAATCCCCGATTTTAGGTCGCAAGTCCCCAAAAAGTAAGCTATTTTAAAAAAAAAGAAGCTCGTTTTAGCCAAAACGCAAAACACTGAAAGTTGTTCACAAACATGTTTTTAAGCAACTTTTAACAAAGACAACCCTTATAATAAAATAAGGTGGGCAGCTACAACAATAAGCCTCCAAAAAAAGGGCTTAATGCTGCTGATAGTCACGAAAGTGCCTTTCAATTTTGGCATTTTGGCTGATATTTTGGACACTACAAACACAGAATAAAAAATAAAAAGCTCAAATTTCAAAAACGAGGAGATGTTTCGGAAATCTTATATGTTGCTTAATCTGATTCGCAAAAAAAAGGCTTTTTCAACGGGCAAACACCACTATAACTTAAGTCTGCAATTTGGGCATCAAAAAGTAGTAAGCCTCCAAATTTTTTAAAATAAGCCAAAATGAAAATAAGCTAAAATCACCAATAAGCCAAGCTGAAAAGTGGGCTTTTGGAAATAAGCTCACTTATGAGTCCTTATTAAGCCCACCTATTCACTTTTTTAAATAAGCCACTGAAATAAGCACAATAAGCACAAATGACTACACTACTATTTTTTTGGATTTTAATGAGAATAAAACTTTTAGACCTAAAATATAGCTACTAAAATAAGCTCAAAACTTTAAACAACCTCAAAGCAATTTAGTTCACGCCTCCAATGCCTTTATCTCAAAAAATCATAACCTAAAACCTAATCTAACTAACCTAAAAGTGAGATCAAAAATTGGTGAAAACTGAACTGTAAATAGGAAATTTTAGACATTTTTGATTTTGGGTCTTAACCCAAACACCCCTTTAAGTATTGAAATGGCTTTTTAAGGCTGTTTTATGGAGATTTAGGACAAGGGAATGTCGTTTAATACTTTCCAAAAGACCAGGAAGACTAAATCTAAATCTTACTACCAGCAGGAACTGTGTACTACCAGTAGGAACTTTGTACTGCCAGTAGGAACAGTAGGAACTAGAAATTCATAATTCCTAACGGGGACTCAACAAAAGATAATCACACATCAATATTAAGCACAAATAAGCACAAGACAATAGCAAATAAGCACTAAAATAAGCAAATTAAAAATCCAACAGTTAGCTAAAAGTGACAGTTTTGAAGAAAACTTGCACAATTAGATTCTAAACTACAAGACTTGGATTTTAAGCATTAAACATGACTAATAAGCATAAATAAGCACATTCAAACAGACAATAAGCATAAATAAGCAGTAAATAAGCAAATGCAAGTAAATAAGCTAAAATGAAGAAAAGAGGACTTACAAAGCCCTTTGCTCTAAACAAGCGCAAATAAGCTCTTTAAGACCTTTGTCTACAAGCTCCAACTTATCAAAGATAAGCTGGTAATGTCCATAAGCACATCCTTTGTTTGCTTATCATCTAAAAAAGTAAGTTGTGGTATTTTTGGGTGAATTTTTTTGATTTCTTCTTAACTACTTAACTTTTTTAAGTTACTTAGTGAAAACAGCTTATCATTAAGCTATATTGAAAGCTTTTAAAACACAATTAAGCATTGGTTAATAACTTGAGAGCTTGGAATTCAACAATTGGATTTTAACATAAAAAACCTCATTGCTTCATTAATTCTTAAAAACAATACAAAGCTGAAAGAACAGTTGCAATAAGCTTTTAAAAGACTAAAATGACTTAATTTAAATTACAATTAAACTACAATAAGCTAGAATGCCCTCTTGGCTTACAAAAGGGTCCTATTTATACTAGACTAAGCTAAGTCTTCATTCCTTGCTTATGTGTTTCTTTTGTGAGAGGTTCAGCAGCTGTGTTTGTTGTGTTTTCTTTGTGAGGAGAGAGTCCAAGCATCATCTCAGCCATTGGTTTCCATTTGTGCTTCTTTTGGATTCATCATAGTCGTTGGATTGATATTGGGAAGTGTAGGATCGCCAACTTGGCATGGCCACATGTGATAAGGGAGTTAGTGGGTTGAGGGGGAGAGTTTTATCCCATGGTTTTTCGATGTTTTGCAGGGTAAAAGGGGTGGGGAAGACATGTGAACAGTACTTGGGTTTTGAGCTTTGAGAGGGAAAGAGGGTTATAAACAAAACAGGGGAAGATTTGGGTGGTTTGGCAACTTTGGTCCCCCAAAGTTATTGTTTCATTTGCAGGAATCGTCCTTGTGGTTAAATGAGTTTGAGGGTTTGGCAAGAAAGCCCCCTCAACTCATATATGTCGTTTGCAAACATAGTCCTTGTGTAATACAAGTATGGGGACTTGGCAGATTATGTCCCTCTACTTGTATTTTGAATTAATTGCAAATTCCACCCTTGTAGTCTTTTTCTTCTTGTAATACACTTAGGGATTTGGCATTTTTGGTCCCTCAAGTTGTATTTTCTGCTTCAGTTTCTCGGAGCTGACTTTGACTCTGTCGGGGTTGACTTTGACTTTGACTATTTGACTTTTCTGTTGACTTTTTGGCTTGATTTACTCTTTGGCTTTGATTTTACTTCGTCTTCTCACACTTTTCCATTCCGTGCTCAGTTTTGTCATTTTTGGCTTTGTTTTTCGTCCTTTTGTGAGATATCCGTTTCCTGCACAACACAAATGCAAAACAAACATATATTTGGCAGTTTTCGTCTGTTTTTGGTCTTTTAAGTCCGTTTTTAATGGAAAAAGGTATGTGTAATTTAGCACATACCAAAATCCCCCATACTAAGGTATTGCCGTGTCCTCACGCAATGTTATGAAGTAAACATTTACGAAAACTAAGAATCTCGATCCTCCTCGACTAATAACCATGAAAAGTAGCTAAGTGTTCGTCAAGGGAAATAAAGAATCAATAGTTCCGACAAGTCCCGTTTTCCCCATTTTTTATTCGTACACTAACTATCCCTAATATTTTTGGATTTTTCTTTTTCTTTACTTAACTACCATGTTTGACTTATTTTATCAACACTTGGATCATAGAATGAGAAGCGTCCACAGAATAATCTATGGATGTCCGAATGGATAAATTCATCGTCCCCGATTTTTCACTAGTCCCAAACTAAGCGTAAAAACGAAATCACTGTTAAGTACAAGTAAAGATGTTAACACTACTTATAACTATGACTTGTCAAATTTTCGCTTTCGACAATTATTCATTTGTGCTTAATTTTAAGTTAAATTTAGATCGACAGATAATGAGAATAATGATCAAGAAATAACACATAATATTTAAAGCCACCAGAACTAACAATAGGAGAAGTCCAGATATCTGAATGAACAATCTCAAAACAACGAATAACAACGAAATCTGAACTAGAAAACGGGAGTCTCACATGTTTGCCAAGCTGGAAAGCGTGACAAATATGATGAGACTTTTCTTTATTACAAGAAATAAACTGACGAGAAACAAGAGAACGTAACACTTCTTCCCCAGGATGCCCGAGGCGTTGGTGCCACGTAGAAGGACTAACATAAAGCAAAGCATGATGGGTAGGAGAAGGCTGCGTGATTGGGTAGAGATCTCCTGAACTATCACATCTGAGGAGGATATGATGGGTCAAGAAATCTTTCACCGAAAAACAAAAAGCATCGAATTCAACAGTACAATTATTATCCCCAGTAAATTGACGAACATAAATAAGATTTTTGATGATATTAGAGGTAACTAGAACATTATGTAAGTATAAAGAACGATTAAGGGTGGATAAGATGCTATAATCGGTATTGGTGACAGGTATAAATCTACCATCAGCAACACAAACAGATGGATATAAACATTTATTATAAATAACATTTAAATTACTTGTATGTGAATTAAGATGAGAGATGAGATAATACACATGTATTCATATTTCATGTTAGATCTTGAATAGGCATGGCACTAAAGGCCCGTGAGAGCGTGTACCTAGCTGCACCTAAAATACTCGCTGATGTATTTAACCTATTAGTGCACCAAAGAAAAAGAAAATTAACAATAGATAATTGATTTTCCTTTATTCTGTTGTGCGCAGCCCCAAACAACAAATAGGAACAATTAACTAGCAAGTGTTTTCTTCGTTTCACACGTCAACAAAAGGGACCAACACCAACAAACGAGGAAATGATTTTTGCTTTTCTTTCTCTCTCTCTCTCTCTTTTTTTCCGTATATATATATATTTTTCTTTTCAAAAACCTATTAGGAGATAAAAGAAAAAGGGAAGAGATATGAAGAGAAATTAAGAGAGGGTCAATTTTGCTCATGATACTATATTGGAAATATAATTTGCTTCCTAATTCATTCACTAACCATTACAATATATAATCATTTTAAGATTATTTTAGAAGCAACATTGGTGGGCTAGGCTTAACAAACTTAACAAGGCCCGTAATCACTAATAAAACTAATGTCTAACAATGAGGCGGGTACGGATGTGGATATTATAAACGGGTGCGGGTACGGGTACACTAAAACCCGCCTCGAACCTGACCCGTTGTCATCTCTACTTTATTCCTTATGTATGACACTTTTTATAAACTCAATATATTTGAAATATGATATAAATATATAAATTTATGAATATTTTTATATTTTTTGCCGCTTTAAGTCACGTCTTAAAAAACGTTATGACTCTGCGTGACTCATAAAGCGTGAGGCTTGGTCATGTCACGCCTCACGCTATTTATAGCATTGCGTCTAATACATACTTGATGCTGCTTCGCCTAATGCGTTTTGGTCATTATCTTCTATTGTTGATTGCTGATTTGCAAATCAAGAGAACTTTTTATCTTGTCCAAAGGTTTGTGACGATGAACTTGTATAAATAATATTCTAATGAATTAACAGAAAGAACACGTTAAGCAAATGCTTAGAATAGGATTGCCGACGAAACATTTAAATGGCAGGGAGGGGGTTGTGACCCCTCAAAAAATATATGCATGCTCGAGTTTAGTGTATCTTTGCTAGACAAAATGTTCAACATAGAGTAACTTACAGATTTACCCTCTCAAAATAAATAAGGCCGTTTTTATTTTAATAATATTTTCTGATACAATGTCTGACTAATCCACGGAGTTTGAACTCACCTCCACACAGACTCAAACTAAGTAAAGCCTTTCTTTTTCAGGAGGTTGGTGTGACCACTTCAAGGTTGTTTGCACTTAACAATTGAGCTTGAGACCTCACACATTTTAGAGTGATAACCACAAACCCTTTTGCCGCTATGCCACCCTTTTGTCAGTTTTGTCCCCTTCAATAAAGTAGTGCAATTGCAAAAAAAATATGCTAGAACTACGTACTTTATACAAAGTAAAATCCACAAAATGAGATGTCATGATTGTAGTTGGCTTTAAGTATGAGGTGTTTTGAAAAAAAAGAGAAAGAATAAGACATATAAACATACCACCTCATTTAGTAGATTTTATTTTATATAAATTATGTGGTTCTAGCATACCTCATTGCAAAAACCCGCAAAATCTTGCAATCAATATGTATTTTGAGCCAACAAGATTTATACACCTATACTCCAATAGGAAATGATAAATTAATAACAGTATTAAGTTTCGGACGTAGTAAATTCTCTACTCGAAGTTAACGCCAATACTCCATTGACAGGTGTTACTTTTTTAATTAACATGCTTTGATCGTCATTTGAGAATTGATAGTTTTGTTACTTATGTAGTTTTTGCGCATGCCACTCACAAGTGGGAGACGGCTCAACCTGTGAAAATACGATGCTAATGCATGAGCCTATGGGATATGTTCATATCATAAATAAATATACGGCCGAAATTGCGTGAGCCTATGGGGGCACACACGTTTACACAGAGGATACGTTTATTAATGTAATTAATATATATTTATTGTATATTAATTATATTAATATGTTTCACGAAATTATTAAATGGTAGTTAATTATTAACGTTGGACGTTATAATTAATTAATATATTGTGACCGGTCGAACAAGGAAATATGAAAGGGTCCGAATGGCGATTTATGAAATTTGAGGAGGTGTTTGAGTATGACTTGGAGACCAAGTCATTGGGCTATATAAACCCTCATTCATTCGATGATGGAGATAAGCGATATATGATATACCAAAAACACCTACGACATAACATTACCCTAATATCACATGACAAACAAGAATAAACCCTTAGTTGTGTTTTCTCTTCTTTCGTATGTTTTGACAAACAGAATTGAAAACCATATGCATGCATGAATGCATGCATGTTGTGATTCCATACGCATACATGTTTTATACATGGCATGCAGATTAATGTTTCTTCCCTGTAGTTTTGACGATCAGTTATTTATTCACTAGTGGGATTCGATCGTATGACGCAGAGATCCCAAAACAAGAACATCGTGTTCGGTTGTTTTATTCGTGAAGGAAGGACTAGCATCCTAACGTATCTCGGTGACGTGTAGTGTATGCACACCATAGAGGTTATCTACTTTGGTAACTTGTTTAGTTTGCGTGGTATTCGATTTATACACACGCGTATATTCAAGACGGTGTATTCGTTAATTGCTAAAAGGTACACACTTTCTTGAACCCTTGTTAATTACATATTCTATACGTGTTTATGTTTTCCGCTGCGTACTCGTGATATATTTAATGGTTAAATAGATGTAAAAACCCAACAGTGGCATCACGAGCCATCGTATAGAATTTGTAGTTACAAAGTAATAAAATTTGACAAATTAGGATTCTTGATTAATTTTTTAAGCCCTTTGGGCGTTTTATGCATAAAGATTCGATCTTTGTGCATCAAGATTCAATCTTTATTGATTATAAAATTAATTAGACGAATTCTAGGTTGTATGAAATTTTATGGATAAAACTTGATGCGTTTAATTGTTAATTGATCAGTTTTATGTTTAAAATTAATTGTTAATTCGGCATCCATGATAAATACATGCAATTTATCATGGAGGGATATGTGATATAAATCTTGTTAATTGTTAAAAGAGTTTTATGCAAATATGATGATCAAGAATTAAAACATAGACATTAAATTTATGTGGTTTCGATCCACGACTTTAAAAGCTAGGGAAGACCTTAGCTATGTCTTTATGGGGCCTAAATGTTGTTTTAAATTTTATGTGCTATGTGGTATATATTTGTATTAGGACGAAGGAGAAGCCTGATTTGAATAATAGTTCATGTTTTAATTATTAGTTAATTTGGATCTTATAGATATTGACAAGACTTATGGTTAAGTGTTTCTTGTGAAATTAGTGTTTATGTAATAGTTTTGTGTTTAGGTTGATTTTTTTTAAGGTTGACTTGTGAGAATATAAATAGGTTTTTCGGAAAACTAATATAAAACTTGACTTAGGATCTATCCGATAATTAAGATTTATTATGGACTTTCTATGCAACAAGGTCAAAAGTGGATTCGGCTTACATCGATATAAACATCTTCCATGACTTAGACTAGCATTTTATAGTTTATTAATGTATTCTTTAAATAAAGTTTTATTTTTTATCAATGACGTAATTGGCAAAAAGTATTATATAGTTGAAAGGTATAAGGTTTGGGGTGAGAAACTCATCATGGACTTTGGTCTTGTAGTACCATTACCCTATAATATGACTCGTTGTAGTTTCACTTACATGTTACTATGTAGGAAGTAACGAATGGTCTAGGGTTTGAATGTTTTTAATCATTCTTTAATCTTTTCCGCGTTAAAAAGCAAATCGTTATTTAAAGATACGTTGAAATCGGTTAATTTTAAGGGTCTCACTATTTATGTATTTGATACGATGATAATAGGTGTTACACGTAATAATGAATTACTTGAGAATAAAGTTTTTATTAAAATCTATAATACGTAAGGATGTATTGCATTTTGTTTTCGTAATATTTGACCGTCAATAAAATTCCCTTTTTAAACTAAGTTGTTGCCATAATTTGTAAAAACACTTGTAGATTGCTCTTTCTATGGTCTATGGTTGTGGATAGGATTAGACATTGAGAGGTGTTTTAGATCGGATGGCGGTAAGATTGTGAGTTCCATTGCTGAAGTGATTTTTGAGAGATATTGAGTTAGGGAGATCTTTTGAATTAGGCGCTGAGTGAGATGGGCGTGGTGATGAGAGGAATTAGGAGTGAGGAGAGCCGTGTGTAGATTTGCAAATCTCAAGGTGATTATAAGCTTTTCCGTGAGAAGCGAGTGTTACATAATCACAGTTTTTGATGGGACGGACTAGCATTGTTGTGGTTAGACGTATTAACAGTCGGCATATATGGGATTAAACTGCTTACTAGATATGATGGTAATAAAGTTAAGTCTATATGGTTTAGGAGTTACAAAAGTTGTGAATTATTCAATGTTTGATTACCTTTTGATACACCATCTTAGCAGATCAACTGATGTGTTGGTGATTGTCAAGTAGGATCCTAACCTTAGAAAATTCATTGTTTATTTGACTAACAAGGGTGTTTTATTAGCTTTATTAGTTAATTTTCTGCAAGAAGGTATTATCGAAAATACTAAAATTGAAATTTTGCGATTCTATTTAATAGTGTTAAAGTTACACACGATAAAAATCGTAAACTATGGTTTGTTTCTTATCAACAGAGTCAACCGAGACTCTTTTCCTGGTTAGGAACATGGAGAATATTCCCTAATCTTTCTTGCTCCGGAAAGTTAATAATAGGTACGTATGATTTGTTTCCTAATGTAATCCAACTCATAGAGCTTAAAAGTTAAGTGTATTGCATGATCTTATATTTTCATTATAGATTTCATGGTGAATATTTGTAAAGATATAAGAATAAAGATAACTAGAGAATTATGTTCTTATTAAAGCTATCAAATGATAACATCTTTAATGTAGATGCTTTTGAGTTTTTGATTGGAAATACAAATATTTACGCCAAAAGTGATTAAAGGCAAATTAATATAATGTATCTTGTTTTTGTTAGTAATCCAAATTAAGGAGGAAAGGAAATTGCTTGCCTAATTTTTCAAGTTAACAATAGCAATTGATGGATATCCTCATCTGCCATAGTAGAAACTTTGAAATCCAAGTAAAATGTTACTAATATAGAATTCTAATAGAGTTGGAAATAAATAGATCACTATTTGTTTTCACTGGTTATGGAACACTTCGATGTTGTCAAATCCAGTAGGAGCATCCCGTTTATTTCCTGTAACATGAATCATTCATGTTGATGCTTGTCAAATTCAGTGGGAGCTTACAAGTTTTAATTTTGGGGGGATAGTAACCTAGATTATTTCTTGCTTATCTTGAAATAATATATACTTTTTCGACTCATGGTTTATTATACAAAGTGGTTCTATAATTACTGTGAAGCTAATATCTATGACACTATCATATTGTCCACATAAACAAACGAATGTCGTGTTGTTTGACTACATGTATGATGTTGTGCCATGCACAAGTGGGAGAAATCTTTATTGTGTGCAAGGTACAACACATGACAAGAACAATATGATTAAATGTTTCTCTTGACCGTAAGGTAAGAAACTAATATTCTACTAGGACTTATTATCCTATTTAGAACATATGTCAAGATATGAAATAAAGACTACTTCAAGTAAAATGTTTATGTGTTTTTGGAATGTCCAAAATAATGAAGTAATCTCGATTTAAAGACTACTTCAAGTAAAATGTTTATGTGCTCTTGGAATGTCCCAAATAATGAAGTAATCTTGTTTAACTTGAAATTACTACTGAAGCTAAGAGTTGGCGTTCAGAATTACTTTAGTTAAACATGTTTATGTTTAATGTAAATTAATAAACATGAAGTCCTTTAAATGTTGAAAGACTTATAACATAAAGTAAGTTATATCTTCTAGCTATGACATGAACAAAAGTCCTTGAATTGTTCAAAGGCAAAATAATGTACAGTTAACATGGATAGAGTTCTTGAACTAGTTAAAGCCGTATACATTATTGCATGCAAATAGGTTATTAAATACTATATATTCAACTTCGTTTGACGCATTTGATAAGTATGTGACCTAAAGAGTATTAAGTTATTTAAAAGATTGTGATAAAGTCTCACAATAAAATTACTCATAGAACATCACATATTCATGGTATGTCTAGAGTATTGAATCAAATTATTTGATTTTGATAACTTAATATAACTCCAACCTAGAAGGTTAATAAGACATCTGAATTTGTTAAAAGTCTTATGAAGAATGATATTAACAAAACTAAGGTATGAAATTGAGTATGTCCAGTATTTCTACGCAATATTACTCCCAACTAGAGAGTAATAAGACATCTGAATTTGTTAAAAGTCTTATGAAGAATGATATTAACAAACTAAACTCAGGAACTGTCAATGTATCTTGTAATGTCCTCTACATGCTAAGTAATTATAGAAGAGTCTCTAATTACAAAAAGTGAGTGGGAGCGTTTTAGATCTGGAAGAGATAAAAAATACAAAATACATAACCTTCTAAACACACTAGTGAATATCATACTGAGGGCTTTCAAGTTTAAATGTTAATGTAAATGTTAAACCTCATAATGATATAATTCTCGTTCATAGATCCGTAAGGATACCTTAAATACTTGATTGATAAATGTTATATCAATATTGGAAATATGACTGAGGATCATAGGATACCTGTTTAAAGAAGCATTATTAAAATTTGTATTTGGTTATTTGATGATGAAACGATAATATGCATTGTTGAATTTTGAATTTGATAAAGACTCAAACTATGAATGTTAAAGTGTTGGTCACAAGATAATCATTTAAATCTTGATTGATCTTTAACTAAACAGTTAGTTGTAAAGTTAGAAAGGTTTTAAAAGAGAAGGATAAACAAAGTGGTTTGGTTCTTGTTTCAAAACTCATAAGGGCAATGTAGTACACATTATTTGATGCATGCATTATGATTGAATTATAATCTTACGCAAGCAATTGATTGTGATTAAATATTCTTTCTATGCGCATTAATTATATAAAGATGGTTGATTGTCATACTAGTGTTCATATAGATGAAATTATGACAATGGAATTTAAACTCTTCCTTTGATAATTACTATTGCAGAAGACGAAGAGTAATCAAGAAGTTTATGAATTCATATAATCTTTATGAAGTGTAGAGCGGCAAGAATCAAGAAAATGGATTATTGCAAGCATCTAGGAGAATAATCTTAAGTTTATTGTTAAATAAAGATAACCTTCTTCGTGTATTCCTAAGAGATAGTGGGAGTGAGTATTAGTATTATGTTCAGGTTTTCCTTCACATGAGATTTAGGAAATTAATGTACAACTTGAAATAATATGTTTATTGCTATAAACATATGCGGTATATAAATATAACACAACATGACATATCATTTAGAAAGTCTAAATGGATTCATATCTTTTGATAAGATAAGACATGAATGAAATCTTAAGTTGGACTAAAGGATTCATTATATACATCATATTGTGTAGACAAATAGTTGTATCATGCATGGATACAAGATGATTTGACAACATTGGTATTTAATCAAAAGTTATTAGATAATCATTTAATTGAATATTTTAATGGAATATGTTTGGATTTAGAATTCTTCTTAGATTATGGATTTGTCTAGAGTAATGGAAATTTAAGGATATATATTGCAATAATTTATTGTGCAATTAGAATAAACCAATGAACTTAGAGTTCATGAGGTGCCAATCATTATTAAGAGAATATTCATCGTTTACGGATTTTAAAAGGCATGGGGATGTTTTTGTACACGGATGCTAAATCTAATTGAGATGACACTCAATACTAGTTATGGTATGATTTCACGTTTGATGAAGACCATGTGGACTAGTTGTGCTTAACTGAGAGCATAGTTGCATTGCACATTATAGAATAAGAATGCTTTATAGTTTTGAAAGCTGTGGAAGATGATTGTGTAAATAGTTGATGTTACACAACTTATGAGATAATAGTGTGTTAAGATATTTGGATATATATGAACAAACAATCATCATACATATTCAAGAACTTCACTTATTGAATTCTTGAAATAAGTATTCTCAAAATTCCTAAAGATCAAATCTAGTTGAAATTATGAAATCTAAGCCTTGTCAACAAGTACGATTGTCGTATCTTGAGGCATGATTTGTCAACTAGAATTTTCATGCATTTGATCTATTTAGTATTTGGATAAAGGATGTTTTAGACAATTTTATTAATGATAATGATACGAGGTATGTGGGTTATATTTAATATAAATTGTGTCCTATATTTGCATGTTTAATCCATGAATAATATTTATTATTCTAAATTAGTCCATTGTCGATTAACAATATGGGAATATTGTTAAATTAAGACCAATCTGAGTGATTAGTGATATCTTGGATATTAAAGGATGTGTCCATCAAACTCACATGATATTCATAAGATGAATATTGGACTTCCCCAACTAACAAGATTATCACTTTATGGATCGACGTTATTAAGTGAATCTTGTAAGTGATCTTAATTTACTAAATCCTTAGACTTGAGATGCAAGTAGGTCTTGCATATGTGGATATTCCTTCTTGATATAGTTTAAGTTGTCCTGAATAAGGTAACTAATAAGGGCCATGTCAGAATGGTTTATGCCATATGATGACTAGACACTTGTAGTCAATAAAGAATTTGTTTCTTTAATAGTTAAAGAATGATGCCACTAGGCCCCTCGTAGGGTTAATCAGATGTATGTGTGGCCGCACCCAAAAACTCAGTAGATATGTCTCAATGATTTTTGGTAATCTTGATTAATCATATATACGAGAAACAGAATCGTTAATTAATGGAATGACTTAGATCCATATCCATTTTAACACGGTATCGGAAACCAAATGATTGTAAATTCATAAATCATTTAACTGTGACTTTACGAAAGTACACTCATGTATTTCTGGGATCATTGGCGTGTTGCTAGACGCTTACCAATGTTGTTATATTTATTTGTGACATGTCCAAGTGGGAGCTGTTGGGATATGTCCATATCATAAATAAATATACGGCTGAAAATACGTGAGCCTATGGGGGCACACGCGTTTACACAGAGGATACGTTTATTAATGTAATTAATATATATGTTTATTAATTATATTAATATGTTTCACGAAATAATTAAAACGGTCGAACAAAAAAAGAAGGAGGGGTCCGAATTAATTAATATATTGTGACCGGTCGAACAAGGAAATATGAAAGGGTCCGAATGGCGATTTATGAAATTTGAGGAGGTGTTTGAGTATGACTTGGAGACCAAGTCATTGGGCTATATAAACCCTCATTCATTCGATGATGGAGATAAGCGATATATGATATACCAAAAACACATACGACATAACATTACCCTAATATCACATGACAAACAAGAATAAACCCTTAGTTACTCTTCTTTCGTATGTTTTGACAAACAGAATTGAAAACCATATGCATGCATGAATGCATGCATGTTGTGATTCCATACGCATACATGTTTTATACATGGCATGCAGATTAATGTTTCTTCCCTGTAGTTTTGACGATCAGTTATTTATTCACTAGTGGGATTCGATCGTATGCGCAGAGATCCCAAAACAAGAACATCGTGTTCGGTTGTTTTATTCGTGAATGAAGGACTAGCATCCTAACATATCTCTGTGACGTGTAGTGTATGCACACCATAGAGGTTATCTACTTTGATAATTTTATTAGTTTGCGTGGTATTCTATTTATACACATGCGTATATTCAAGAAGGTGGTTTCATTTATTGCTAAAAGGTACACACTTCTTGATCCCTTTGTTAATTACATATTCTATACGTGTTTATATGTTCCGCTGCGTACTCGTGATCTTTAATAGTTAATTAGATCATAAAACCCAACAGTTCTAGCATACCTCATTGCAAAAACCCGCAAAATCTTGCAATCAATATGTATTTTGAGCCGACAAGATTTATACACCTATACTCCAATAGAAACTGATAAATTAATAACAGTATTAAGTTTCGGACGTAGTAAATTCTCTACTCCAAGTTAACGCCAATACTCCATTGACAGGTGTTACTTTTTTAATTAACATGCTTTGATCGTCATTTGAGAATTGATAGTTTTGTTACTTATGTAGTTTTTGCGCATGCCACTCACAAGTGGGAGACGGCTCAACCTGTGAAAATACGATGCTAATGCATGAGTGTTATTTTTTTAGCACTCGTGGGTTACAATTAAGATTGTATTGTGATAATGGATAAGAATTCTCTAATGTTAGTCTCTCATGTTTTGGTAATGTTGAGCCAATAGAATGAAAATAAACATAATAGTGGAGACACTTTGAATTAAAATATAAAAACAATTCATTTCTTCCATCTCACAACATGGTAACATGAGAGAACTTGAGAGGCTTGAACATTAGGTGATCTCATTCCTGTGATAATTTAGATAGCAAGGGTTCACACCAGTGATCATTAGCCAAAAAAGCGTCGAACTTAACCCAAGTTATTACAGATAAAAGAATAACATATGATCATAGAAAAAAATTAAAGGAGTTTACAACATGCTCTTCTTTAATTTGATTTTGTTTCGGTAGCTAGTCTCATTATATAATACTACTGTATATAACAATTATCAAAGTTAATATGTGAGCCGATACTGTAGCGAAGCCATTAAAGTTGGAGCTGGCTCGAGGGGAAGGATCGGCTTGGAAGCACTGTGAAGTAGAGATGCACAAACCGGTTAACTGGTTTCGGTTTCGGTTTTGGTCAAACCGTAACTGGTTAGGGTCAACCCACCGGAAAAACTGGTTGGACCGGTTAACCGGTTCATGTCCAAACCGGTAACCGAGGGAAAAAAAACCCAACTGGTTCAAACCGGTTAAGGATACGTTCCCAACCGGTTTTTGTTTTTTTTTTCTGTTTTTCGTCGTTTTATACAAAATAAATTCAATAAACTTCAACTTTTATTTAATACAACACATAATACATCGGAAATACATCAAAAATGAAATACATCGGAAAGGAAATACATTAAACATAATACATAAACTTAATACATAATACATCGGAATTCAAAAAGCTAATCGGAAGTGATTTCAATTTCTTCTCCGGATCCGTTGGACCTAGCTTCGCTAGCAGCTTCATTAGTGCGATTTCTTCATCGGAAAGTGACATCGCTTCATTTGCTAGCACCTCTTCATCCAAGATCTCTTCTTCAAAGTCTAGGGAGTTTTCAAGATTTGATGTGTGTTGTATTCGATCGGTTGCGTCCAAGTGATCATTTAGACACATACATATCTCCAAAGACGCCGGTGTGAGTCTTGTTCTTTGGATTGATAACACCCTTTCACTTGTTGAAAAAGTAGATTCGGAAGCTATCGAAGTAGCTTGTACACTTCGTATATCCTGGGCCATTCGGGATAGAACGAGAAACATTGATTCCTTTACTTTCCAAAAACCCAAAACATCAAAACTTGCAAACTCATCGATCGGAATATGGGAGATAAAATCGGTTGTGACATATCTCTCATATTCGTTGCTCGCTAAATGATCATTCTTTGCCAGTTTGTTGGAATTTTCTTTTAACTGGTTTAGCAATTGAGTCATCGGATTCCTTGAATTCGACATCGATGAAGAAGCCGCACTCATTGATTGAGTTGGGTTACCACATTTCAGATAATAAATATTATACAAACCTTCCAAAGATTTGTTGAACCATTCTTTTACCTTAGTTGCAAAGTCATCGTCAAAACACTCCAAATCAATCGTAATCGACTCGATAAGTAACTCTACCCCGCTTATATTAAAACATGGATTCAAAGCGGTCACACAAGTAATTACCGGTGGTATTTTTCCAAAATATTTCCTAAACTTTTTTTTCATTGGTACAATCATACATGCATATATATTACCATTAAGTTCAAATTCGGTTAGTTTGTTACACATGAAGAATATTTGTTGGAGTCTCAATGGAGATGTTAGATAATAAACCCCCGATAATATTTTTGTGGCATTGTTAAAAACTTTAAGTAATCGGGTTAGATTTTCAATGGTAACCCAATGTTCAACAAGAAATGGAGTACACCTACCCGCATCGGATAAAGTATCATGAAAATATTGCAAAGTCATTTTTTGTTTTAGACCACATTGGAACATATGATAAGTAAGATTCCATCTTGTCAAAACGTCCTAATTAGGCGCTAAACAAGGTTTCCCCGCTTGTTTGCACAACTGAATATAGTCAACATATGATTTAGTACCCGATTTAAATATATCTTTTAACATTTGTTTAAAAGATTCTTTCATGTGATCTATTGGGAGCTCTGGTAATCCGGTTTACATAACTAAGTTAGTGATGTGTGCAACACATCGACTATGATAAACTATGCCGTTCATAGGTGGACTGTATTTTAATTGTAGTCTACCAATGGTTTTTTTTATTGTTACTTGCATTATCCAACGTAATTAAAAAAAATTCTTCCAAATTAAATTTAAAAAACACTTTTTTCAACATTTTGAATAAAGCAACTCCCGTGTGAGGAACCGAAAAGTCTTCGAATGCAATAACCCGCTTCATCATTTGCCAAGTTTCAGGCTTAATCCAATGTGCGGTAACACAAAGGTACGAACTGGGGCAAACCTTGATGAGCGGACCAAACATCCATTGTTATGTTGACACTAGCATTTAAATTAAGAAAATCATCTATTAATTGTTGTTTAGCCATTTTCCATAATTTCATTGCATCACGTTTTATAGTAGTACGACTTACAGGATTATACTTTGGTTGAAAATGGTTTTGAAACACCCTCGTCATTCGAGGGTTTTCAAAGTGGTTGAATGACAAGGCTTCTTGAATCGCCAAACCCGCGAATTGTTTACGAACAACATCTGAATTGTACACAAAAGACCCCCATTTCAAGCCATAGACGATTGACCCGCTTCTGGAACCGACTTTAGTGCTTCACAATACTTTTGGTTGATATGAGCCTTCAACGTTGAGTTGGATCCCGACGACAAAAAATGAAAGCAGTGCTTACATTGAGCCTTTGTCGTGCCATCCGACATCCTACAAAGGTTGAAGTTACACCAAATAGAGGGGTTTCAGGAGCAAGGTAAAACTTCAAGAATCGTCGGTGCACTGGTAGAACCAACACTGGTGGTAGTTGAACTGGATTGAGTTGCCATTAGTGAAAGAAATTCGGTTTTGCTTTTAAGAGAGTTTTTTGCTTATGATTGTGATTTGTGAAAGTATGAATTCAACCAACATACAACTCCTCTATTTATACTAAACATACAATGGCAGAATGGTAAATATTACACCTAAAAGTTCCCGGTCCCCACCCGTTTGAAATTCAAAATTCAAATTTAAAAAAATACGCCAAAAATTGGTTTCGGTTAGGAACTGGTTTTTAAAAACCGGTTGGCCAAGCCTGTTCCAAAAACCGGTCACCAAACCGGTCGGAATCTTGAAAACCCAAACCAGTTGGGAACTGGCGGTTTGGCCAAAAACCAGACCGGTTTTGGTCAAACCCGGTTTTGACCAGTTACGGTTTTTGGTTTTTTTCCGGTTTCGGATTCGGTTTTTGGTTTTTTGTTCATGTCTACTGTGGAGCCACGTATCAAGCCGACATTGTTCACTAGCCGAGCCGAGCCGTCGGCTTAAGGATTAAAATAATGGGTTAGTGGCCTCTCCACTCGCTTTCCCTTTAATTGCATGCTTGACACATATTTTCCATTTCTTCTCCAATAAGAGTCACTCTTCATTTTTTGGTCCGTCATTTCTTTCTCTCCACACATACACACATGCAATGGCTGTTTAGTTTATGTGGTTTAGATGTCAAGGAGTGTTGATCGTTTTAGATTTTGATGTTTCAAAAGTCGCATGCAATGGTTGTTTAGTTTATGTGGTTTAAGTCTAAATTAGTAGTTGTTTAGTTTAGATGGTATAGATATCAAGGAATTGCTTAGAGTTTTAATATTTCAAGAGTTACATGCAATGGTTGTTTAGTTTATGTGGTTTAAATCTGAATAGTGGTCATCGATCATTGTTTTGGTGTTTAAAGAATTGATACTTAGGTTTTGTTACTATTTGATTTGTTATTGCATTTTGTTTTTATGTTTTTTTTGTTTCTGGATCAGTAGACATGTGTTTGTGGTTGTTTAAGTTTTGTGATAAGTTTGGTATGTGATCATAAATGGTGATGTTGCAGGTACCATCATGAAGTTGATTCTGTGTTTAAAGAATTGCTACAGAGTTTCTTTTATTGATCCTAGACGTTGCAATAAGAGCTTGTCGTTGATGTGTTTTGGTCTCTAATTCCTTTTTTAAACACGCATGCAATGGTTGTAAGTTTTGGTTGTTATGTGTTTGGTTAATGCGATTTATTTGTTGCTTTTTTTGCTTTGTGGATTTGCAGATATGTATTTGTTTTTGCTATTATGTATGGTTACCTAATATGTTGATGCATGGTTATAGATTTGTGGATATGTATTTGTGTTTGTTTAAGCTTTTCGATTGCGCCGGTATTGCTTATATATGGTGAATTTATATGGTTTGCAACTGACTATGCTTTGTTTCATTTCTGGACATGTATTTCTCTTTATTTTAGCTTCAGATGTTTGCTTAAGATTTGATATGTACTCAAAAGTGGTCGTTTTACATGGTTTATATAATCTGTGTTTGTAAATGGTTTCTGAGATTATTTAGTGTCTAATGTATGGTTACAAAAATTGTTTGAAGCCCTGTTTTATTTGGTTGTGATGATGTTTTGAGTTTTTTTATGATGCACAAAATGGTGGGATGGCTGGGCATGAGATTATCTCGGCTTACCAGTTGCTACTATCATGGTTGATGACATCAAATAACGTCACTTTTATAGCATCATTTATCCCATATAAATTACCCATTTTGTATAATTATTGCATGAATTGGTATATAATTGCTTAAAGTTTATATTTGCAGTAATTATGGAGTAATTGGTAAAGTTATGCTAAAAGGCACACATTTTGGAGCTTAAATGAAGAGTTCGAGAAAGTCTACTAATCTGACAGCCAATACGCCGTATTATTCTAGACCTATATGACGTATCCAAGACTTTGACGAATTAAAATACCATTGACTGACTTTGAAGAATACGTCGTATCCACATCAATGATAAGTCGTATATAATACTTTGGTCAACAAAGAAGAACCAACTGGTTTTACCCAATACGCCGTATCCATCAAGAATATACGGCATAACCGTGCCTGCACTTCACAAATAACCACAAAGGATTGAAGACCCAATACGCCGTATCTAGAAGATCTCAATACGTCGTATCCAAGATATAGAAATAAAATATTCTGAAAGATATTTAACGTGGTCCTTACTCCAAGAAATCTCCAATACGCCGTATCCCACATCGCCCGATACGGCGCATCGACCTTTTTCTAGACTCTATAAATACAACACCCTAAACTCAGTTTTAGGTATGCAAGTGAAGCCCTAAACCACCAAGTCGACCAAGAGACGAATAAAGGAGCATAGAAGGTTAGAAAAGAGCCTCAAGATCATAGGAAAACTCTTGTAATCTTCGGGCCACCAAATACGCGATCGGTTAAGATTTCTTTTCTTTAATCGTTCATATATGAAACCGTGTGTATTTTTACAATGACTATCGGCTAATACCTTTAGGTATCAGCCATGTTTATGAAGGTTTAATGTTTGATTTGTATATATCAATTTCTTAATTTACCGTTGGTTGTTGATTATGTTTATCAATTTATACTCGTTTACGTGCTTAAGTATGCGACCTGTCATTCAACTGGGTCTAGTCCTACATATTTAATGCGCTGCAACTTTGGTGTTGTATGGGCGTAGGCTAAGAGTCCAGGATAGCTCTCCATATATGCATTAAGTTAGTAAAGTCTCCATGAGCTAGGGTTTAATAAGATCACCATTATTAATCACCTAAGATAGATTATAATAACCAAATAGAATGCTCTATGCGGATGCGTTTAATTGTGACAGGATTCTACATGTCTAGGTTTTAGAAAGAATTCCCGCCTAAATCTAGGAATGATATGCTGCCTCGAGATAAGCACTCATTGCACAATAAGCAAACCTTCATTTTATCGAATTATTCATGGTTAATATGTTTTCCTTATATTAGTGTTTGACCGCTCTTCTATCGTTTGTTCACCTTCTTGTGTGTGTTTATTGCTTTACTTGTCATCAAAACCCTAGGTTAGATAACAAAATCATGCCAGTCTCTCAGGCTGAAACCCCTTTTTATCATTAGCTTAGGTTTAACATAAATTAGATTAATTTAGTACTAACATAGATAACTAAAATACTGATAAATTAGATAATAACGCTCTTGCTCTTAGTGATCGACACCCTACTTATCAACAAAAATACATCTGACCGGGTACACTGCCCATTAAAGTGTTGTTTTTAGGTATAGTCTGCAAAATATAAATAGTAAAACTTGATACATAAAATACCTACTCACAATGACACATCAAGTTTTTGGTGCCGTTGTCGGGGAGTGAAGTTGTTTAATTCTTATTTTTATTAGTGTTTTAGTTTTGATTTAGTTTAGTTTAGATTAGCTTGCATATTTGTGTGTTTGTTTTGTGTGTTTAATTTTCTACATTGTATATTTTGCATATTATGTGTTTGTGTGTTTTTCTACATTATTATAGTTCACTGTAACCTTCTGAGTCGAATACTGAATACGGCGTATTCAACTTCATGGATACGGCGTACAACTTTTTTTTCAAACCAATACAACGTATTCGACTCTATCATCAATACGTCGTATTCAGTTTTGCTGAATACGACGTATTAGGCTATTTGACCATTTTTTTCCTAGCTAATTTATTACAGGTTAAAATGGACGACCCCAACATTAGTATGGAGGAGTATATCAGGCTTGAGGAAGAAAAAGCTAGTAGGAGTGGCAAGGTGTATAACTGAGAAACTGCTACGTATGGTAAGATCTGGTATGATGAAGACGTTCATGACCTCAGATCTGTTAAAACTGAATTTCCAGCTATAGTCTTTAATGACGCGTTAACATCTGAAGTAGCACTCTCATGTGAACCTACGGTAAGTCCTCTCAACAACAATCAAATTGAAATTAGAATATCGTTTGACGAATCCGACGATGAAGATTACACGATAATTTATGACAAAAATTCATTTTCCTATAAAATAATTTATGTCGACGATTTGAAAACGGATTCGGAAAATAATAATGATAAAGTCAATATGCCTTCGTTTCCGTCATCCAAACCTACGGTCAATTATTTTGATGATTTTGACTACTTCAAAGATTTTGAGAAAGAGTTCCCAGCCATTGCTTGCAATAATGCATTAACATCAGATTTCTCACCTGAACGTACTGTAAGTCCTCAAGATATCAATGAATTTGATAAAAACATCATTGTCCGAATGTGATGATGAGGGACAAAATGTTATATACTTTAATGATCTATTTCCTCTTAACATAATTTATCCTGATGATTTATCAGATAAGGACAACGATAATGATAAAATCTATATTGAACACTCTTCGGGGCATTTATCTATCGAGCCATTACCTAATGTAATAAAAATTGATACACAAGGGTCAAATAAACTTTTCGAAACAAGTCATGATACAACCAATAAACTTTTCAAAACTACTACTTTTAACAAAGAATTAGTTTTTAATATCATGGCTTGTAATTATCTTATTAAAGGGATGCTAATAAATCTTATCAAGAATTTATATGTGCCATTTGGCATCTCGTTCGACCCTAAGTTGTTTTATAAGGATGGGATAAAACTGGGCAAGTCTAACTTAAATACTTTTCTGTAAACAAAAGTGCTTGCCGGGAGACAAACCGGAATGTATTTTCAATTTTCTTATCGAGTCTGTCTTCCCAGACTGTCTATACGGCGTATCCAAACCCCATGGATACGGCGTATTGACTTTCTGGACGTTATCCAGTCTTTATTTTTTTGTCTTTCAAACTTTATTGTCAGATTTGTCAATACGGCGTATTCATTAAATGAATACAGCGTAATCGACCTCTGACCAGTATTTAGGATTGTTTTCTACAGGAATCAATACGGCGTATCGTTTCCTGTATAGTTTTTCGTTTTTATTTTTTGTTTTCTAACCAAACGAATACACGGATATAGAGTTGCATTTGTTTTCTGAGAATTTATACAAGACCTTACTTAACGAAAATGACGAATTTGGTGGAGTATTTATAAATTTGGAAATCTCGAAGTGTTGGAGTCTTGAAATCTCAAGACGGTTGTTCAACACATTCTTGCTCATAAACTCAACATGGAGAATTTACCGAGCAAATATTAGGGGAGTTTCTCGTTCTAATTATTTTATTTCCTGTTTTTTTAACTGTTATATCTATACAACGAGGACGTTGTATAATTTAAGTGGGGGGATGGGAATTAGAATGCTACTTGTCATATTTTTCACATTAAAATGCTTAAAATATGCTTAAATTTAAAATATTTCAAGCATACTTTTGTGAAATTACATGTTACATAACCTGCACATAAAACCCTTGTTAGATATTGTGAGGATTCAGCCTTATCCATTTCCAAATGTCTACCCAAATCTTACAAAAATATGTGTGTGCATGTGATGTTGTAGACTTTAGAACTTGGCTTGGTATATCTATTCGAGACCACAATAATGAATACTATGGATTTAGATAGAGTAACTTGTTTAAATTGATAAATTTCTAGGATTACACCCAAAAAGCCTTTATATGTTGTTTTATTAACTAACTATACTGGTTAGTTAACCCCCTTATAAACCCTTTGTTTACTCTCATTTTAAGATTAAGATACCCCTAGAAAAACCTGTAGAGCCAATCCTTTAGGATAACACCAACTATCTGTTTCGTTACACCTTTACACCTCAGCCTACCCTATTAGATTAAGTCCATTTATCAGTTGCTAGTTGCTTAAAGTGTAAAGTATGTATTTCCTGTGTCTTGTGTCATTTTCTATCTCTGATATGGTTGAGAAATTTACACATTGCAATGGGAATGTAAAAAGTAGTCAAAACTCATGTATTTTTACTACCATCACAATTATTGGTACGTCCGAAGAATGAAGAATCATGGAAGAAATTATCCGGAGTTATTATGATCGTGAAGATGGTGAAATTATACCGAAATTCGTAGTATAGTGTTATAAAAAAATCGAAAAATTAGAAAATTGCAACAAAAAAGTGGAGGAAAATCTAAAGATAGTCGGTTCGTTAAAGCTTAAACCGATGTAATTATTTAAAGGATCGATTATTCGTTGATATGTGGTTATAAATCAATAATGTACAGTTTTGTATAAAGTGGTTGATATCGCCACTTGTCTTGTAAAAGTATGTATAGTATGGGATGATTGGGAGTTGACCGCTACGGGAACGCCAACTTAGGTTGTTGTTTTCGATCTATGATCAAGACGTTTGTGTATATAGTTGTATCTTTATCATGGTAACGGTCGGGAAAAAGTAGCTAGCAACTTGTACCTTATTTGTTTGGATTTAATCTATTTGTTTCGTAAATTTTTATTTAACAACAATTAATTCCCTTTCCTAATCACTTACCATTAAGTTTTACTCGAATGAGGATGCGATCGAATCATGCATGTCTATTCCGTTGTTACGGCCATGTATGTGTGATTCAGCCACCTGGTTGGTTTATTACTTTTTGGTGAAAGTTAGAAGATCCATACCCTATATCACCACTAGTCCTACTCTTTAGCTTATTCAAGTTAAGGTTTGAATGCATACATATGTGTCTATCCTATCGTTATGTGTGTGTATGTATGATCTAGGTCGCCTTTTCTGGAATATTGGTATTGGTAGAGACTAGATAGAGTGATTAAACCCTTTAAGCCTTTAAAAATAAAACCTAATTTACCTTTATAAACTTGTTACTCCTTAGCTCTAGTGATGGAGATGTGTATCTTTGCCAAGCTTATGATAGAATACTCTTCATGACCGAGCAATTAAGCGAATTAGTTACATGTTACCATATAGATTAGTTGAGTGATTTGAGTGTTTTCATCTTCCTATTTCGTGAGGTGTTTGGTTGTGTACTTGTAATTGATCAAATAAATGCTTAACGGAAAAAAAAAATTCTTAGGGATACATTTTTGTAAACTTCTAAAGGCTACTTAAGGACAAGTAGGATTCAAGTGGGAGGATATTTGATGACATCAAATAACGTCACTTTTATAGCATCATTTATCCCATATAAATTACCCATTTTGTATAATTATTGCATGAATTGGTACTTAATTGTTTAAATTTTATATTTGTAGTAACGAGGCCTGCCGAACCCGTACGTTGCACCGGGCTTGGTTTTTGTGCAAAATCTAAATTTTAATAATTAGTGTGTTGGTTGCCAATGTAATCACATAAATGCAGGTAGTTGTTTGTGTTTGTGTTTTTTTCTTAGAAGTGTGAGGTTGTGGTTTTGTAAAAGTTTTTTCTTAACTACGTGTGGCATAGTGTTAGTAGAAATGTTAGTGTTTTGGTATTTTGAACTAAATGTTGCATCAAATTGCCCATTATGTTTATCGTCTAAATAAGAAAATCTGATTGTTTCTAATCTCATAAGTAGGTATTCTGTCTCTTGAGACCAACAACATATGATCTTAGAAATCAATCATTTTAGAGCTTTTTCTACATTGAATATAGGCTAACATATTGACTAAAATGAACCACAACATGAGCTAATATGTAGTTTAGGGTAAATTGCTTTTGGATGAAAAATTTACATTTTATATCTAAATGGAAAAACTTGTCGGCAGGAGTAATGAAAAAAGTAAATAGGTTTGGCCTCAGAAGTCAAATTGACCATCTTATATTAAGTATTTAGTTCTCTTTAAGTTGGATTTAGTTAATTATGTAATTGTAATAATGCATGATGAGTTGGAATCTAAAGAGTTAGAAGGATCTGAGTTGGAGGAACAGCTTCTACAGCCACCTGCAGCGCCAACGTATGTGCCATCTGGAAGACAATCAACACATCCTGCTCCCCGCAAGAACACTGCTGAGGAAGATGAACTTGCTGAATTGTAGGCTGAAATGGCACTTTAAAAGGTTAGTTTCTTGTTTGAGTCCATTAATTATTCCTCATATACATCTATTTCCATGATGATTAAAACTCGAATACGTAAGTCGCATAATAGATAGTACGCTGCAGAATTAAATTAGTATATTTAGAGCTAAATGATAATGCTTGCTGGATTCATAAGGAGTTATACTTGCATTGTACATTGTACATCCACGAATCATTATCTGATGTAGGGAGTTCCTTACCTTTAAATTCATCTGCTGAATCGGGATTAGAAAGAATATCACCTATGCGCCTAAATGGAGCACTCATTATTTTACTACAATAACAATTATAAGCATAAGCAACAAAAAGAAGGACAAAGTAGCAAGAAATTATAAATAAATGAAGAAACCATCTATTTTTAATTACAC
The DNA here is from genome assembly GCA_026074375.1 of Tanacetum coccineum. Taxonomy (NCBI): domain Eukaryota; kingdom Viridiplantae; phylum Streptophyta; class Magnoliopsida; order Asterales; family Asteraceae; genus Tanacetum; species Tanacetum coccineum. Next base: position 6,454 of record BQNB010065987.1, on the reverse strand, counting down.
CTTTCTCTAGAATGTAAGGAACTTTTTCGTTGATAATCTTGTGCGTTTTCCATTAATATTTTATACTCTTTTGACCCAGGAAGCAACCCTTCAAACTAGCCACTCCTCTCTAAACTTTCTCTATACACCTCACACTTGCTTCCTTTCCCTTCTAGCAAAACATATTTTCTCGTTTGATAAATCATTTCAAACCCGCATGCTATCTTCATCCCAAACTCTGCTGCAGGATAACCACTGCCACTTCTTGGTGGCATCAGATAACCCTTTGGGGCCTGAAATGTTTGTTGCATCAACTGTGCATACATTGTACGTGACATTATCACTGACCCTTCAACTATCTCGTCATCACTTTTATTAGGCAAAAATAGTTCTATCTTCGCAGCATACTTCATTGAATATATGTCTTTGTCATAAAACCCTTCCACATCAAGTGAGATTAAGCACAGTTCATGTTTCAAGATCTGTGCCACTATAACTTTCCCACTTTCATCGAATTTTACCTGTAATTCCATGAATCCTGTAGTTAGAAATGAACAGAACGAATTTGAAGCCAAACATTCAAGTTAAATAATGTTGATAAAGAAAGTCTTACACTTGTTCTTTTGTGTATATCTTCTTTGGCGGTTCCCGCAACGCCTAAAACTATTACCTTTTTGACTTACCGGCTTTCCTTGAACATCAAGAAGTTGCATAATGTGGAGTAAATTCCAAAATAAATCATTTAAAGTTATGCAAAAAGTTACCTCTTGTTGCGTAGAAACCGCCAAAAATGTCATACCCTGACAACCTGTTAAGAAAACACGAAACTTAATATTACAAAAATTATAAATCACATACATTACCAATAATATTAAGAATTCAATCACCGAATCACTAAAAATGAATATGAAGATTCCTTAAAAAGGACGGGTTATAACCCGTAACTAATAATAAATATTGAGTTTACTCTTAGAAATCAAGTAACTAAAAGTATACAATTCAAAGAAACCTGGTTTCATTAATAGGCTAAAGTAACCGTTCTCAAAATAGTTATATTAGAATATTATCAACTGGGGTTTAAGCAAATAAGAGCACCTAATAGAGAAAGCTTACTAAACCATTAACACATCTGCAATCATCCAAGGATTTATGAGCACTGATGACTCCATTCTTTAGCTTGGTCAAAGACTAAGCTATCACTTCATACTCAAACCTATTTATTCCAATATGTATGAAACATCGACCATAGTAAAATGAGGGTCTGCATCCAGGTTCCTCTAATCATTCCTAGCCATATTCCCTATAAGATATATTCGATGAGCTTATTTGTGAAATGCTCATACTTGGTGTCGTTCATTATATATGTTTATAAAAGGTACCTTGACTCCAAGGTCAAAATAGAAGCCTAGGAGAAATCTAAGGGGAATACCAACAACATAATAGCATCCGATGTTAACATAGGCCACATAAGCTTACCACCCGCACCCAACAGCCACACCTTTATTTTATTCATCATCTCAGTATATAACTATAAGCTGACTATATCTGCTTAAGTATCTGAAAAGATAAATGTGGTACCTGATATAAAACAGGTTGTATGCCATTAGGAATGATGGTTATAACCAACAGTGGGCAAAGATTGGAGACTTCATTAGCAACTATTTCACCAGTGTATGCGTAGCTAAGAACATCTGGAGATGATAAAAGAGACAATAGTCACCATCCACATCGAAAAGGCTGCAGCTTTTAGGTTCCCTGCTCCAAGCTCGGTTCCGACTTTAACACTATATTTTTCAAAATCATGTATTAGTTACCCGAACGCATGTATAAAATATTAAAAACAAAATATTATGACATTTAGTCTAATATATTGAGAAAACCAACCTAGCAGCTGCATTGAACCCAAATGAGACGATGAACAATAGCCTTTGGACACCCATGCTGCATAGATTTAATGCAAAATAAAAAAGATACATATTGAAAAAACAAAATCTTTTCATTGAAGTAAAATATGAAAGAGATGGTCCAAGGATATAGTTGTCACAGATGCAGACCTCAATGAGATGATTAAACAACTTATTAGAGAATACTTTTTCACTCAATTAGGAGTTTCTACAAACAAAAATTAAATGCACAAAACCTGAACTTTACCATAACTACACCTCAGTAATTTTCACTACATCTCGACGATGTCCTAAATGAAGCAACAAACAACTAAGTTCATAATTGTTAAAAGCTTTATGAAACTCTCTTATAATTTATAATAGTTGAGTTTACCAAACCTAGCAACATCTACTAAAATTAAATTAAATGTTAAAATACTAACCTCATATTAAATCAGAACATCAAGGTGAACATAGGTTGTGTGGCTTTCATTAAAAATAAAAAACTTCCTTTTAAGCATTTCATCAAACACCTGCTATGCAAAGATAAGAATTTGTCAAGAATGTAAAATAATCAAAACAAATGTAAAAATCAACCAACAAAACATGATATTAGAAAAAGATTATACACGATTGATTGTTATTGTTATTATACCTTTGAAAGATGACCCGACAACTTTTGATAATAAGATGATTGAATTAGAAAAGATTATACACGATTTATTATGATCCAGCAACTCTTGATATGCCAGATGGTTTATGACTCAGTGAATGATGTTTAACTCCAGCATATGACTTATAACTCCAGGGTAAATACACCGGTATATGACTTATGAGGGCAAATAAACAGACGAATGATTTATGGGCTTTTATGAGCCTGAGTCATAACTACTCAAAATTAAATTATGTGTATTGAATCTTTATATAGATAAAGATTATGGAGTAATTAGTGGAAGTTATGCTAAAAGGCACGCATTTTGGAGCTTAAATGAAGAGTTCAAGAAAGTCTACTAATCTGACAGCCAATACGCCGTATTATTCTAGACCTATACGACGTATCCAAGACTTTAACGAATTAAAAGACCATTGCCTGACTTTGAAGAATACGCCGTATCCACATCAACGATACGTCATATATAATACTTTGGTCAACAAAGAAGAACCAACTGGTTTTACCCAATACGCCGTATCCATCAAGAAGATACGGCGTATCCGATGCCTGCACTTCACAAATAACCACGAAGGATTGAAGACCCAATACGGCGTATCCAGAAGATCTCAATATGCCGTATCTAAGATATAGCAATAAAATATTCTGAAAGATAATGATACGGTAAGAAATCCTCAATACGCCGTATCCCACATCGCCTGATACGGCGTATCGACCTTTTTCTAGACTTTATAAATACAACACCCTAAACTCAATTTTAGGTATGCAAGTGAAGCCCTAAACCACCAAGTCGACCAAGAGACGAATAAAGGAGCATAGAAGGTCAGAAAAGAGCCTCAAGATCATAGGAAAACTCTTGTAATCTTCACACAACCAAATCTGTGTTCGGTTAAGGTTTATTTTCTTTAATTGTTCATATATGAAACCGTGTGTATTTTTACAATGACTATCGGCTGATACCTTTAGGTATCAGCCATGTTTATGAGGGTTTAATGTTTGGTTTGTTTATATCGATTGCTTAAATTATCATTGGTTGTTGATTATGTTTATCAATTTATACTCGTTTACGCGCTTAAGTATGCGACCTATCATTCAACTGGGTCTATTCCTACATATTTAATGCGCTGTAACTTTGGTGTTGTGTGGGCGTAGGCTAAGAGTCCGGGATATCTCTCCATATCTACATGTAAGTTAGTAAAGTCTCCATGAGCTAGGGTTTATTAAGATCACCATTATTAATCTCCTAAGATAGATTATAATCAGAAAATAAGATTCTTTATGCGGATGCGTTTAATTGTGATAGGATTCTACGTGTCTAGGTTTTAGGAAGAAGTCCCGCCTAAATCTAGGAATGATATGCCGCCTCGAGATAAGCACTCATTGCATAATAAGTAAACCTGCATTTTATCGGATTATTCATGCTTGATATGTTTTCCTTATATTAGTGTTTAACGGCTCTTTTATCATTTTTTCACCATCTTGTATGTGTTTATTGCTTTAATTATCATTAAAACCCTAGGTTAGATAACAAAACCGTACCAGTCTCTCAGGTTGAAACCCCCTTTTATCATTAACTTAGGTTTAACATAAATTAGATTAATTTAGTACTAACATAGATAACTAAAACACTGATAAATTAGATATTAACGCTCTCGCTCTTAGTGAACGACACCCTACTTACCAACGAAACTACATCTTACCGGGTACACTGCCCGTTAAAGTGTTGTTTTTAGGTATAGTCGGCTAAATATAAATAGTAAAACTTGATACATAAAATACCTACTCACAACGACACATCAATGGTCAAAGTGGCAACGAGTTCGTCGATATATGCCTGTGTTTTTATATGTGAATTTGTTTTTATATGATGTGATGATGTTTCAAGTTTCCCTTCTTTTGATGTGTGACATGATGGTTGGGCATGATATTATTTTAGTTTAACAATCATGGTTAAAGTGGCAATGATTTTATGGATATATGTCTGTGTGTTTATATGTAAATTTAATCTATTTCTCGTCGGTTTTTGTGAAACCATGTTTTGTTTGGACGTTTAGTGAGATCTTATGGCTGTTGTTTTGCTGCGTAGAATGTAAGGATAGTTGAGTGCAAAATTGATTTACGTCGGCAATCTTTGTTTGTACCATTGAGTCATGAGTTTGATTTTGTATGTGTTGTTATCTTGTGAAAAACAGAAGAACTTGACGCATGTTTTAATCTACTTAAAGTCACGAGTGTCATTTTCATAGGTGATTTGGCATGTATTTTGTTTGGTGTTAATGGTGTTTTCGGTTTGTTGTTTTAGGTTCAAAATGACAGATGACTGACTGCGGGAATCGCTTGGGTTGGCAGCGATGTCTGAACATTCTGACTCAAAAACAAGCGGTCAAGTATCTTATGATTAGATGTAGGTGTTGAATTTGTGGGTATTGTTTTTTTTGGTAAAATGGATAAAGTCATGAGTATTGTTTTCATAGGTGATGTGGTCTGTATTTTGTTTGGTGCTAATGTCGTTTCTGGTTTGGTGTTTTCCAATTTCCAATGGATGGATGGATGAATACATGAATGACTCAGGTTGGCAGTTGCGTCTGAACGGTATGGATCGAAAACAAGCGGTCAATAATCTTATAATTAGATGTAGCTGCTGAATTCGCGGGCGTTGTTTTGTTTAGTTAAATGAGCGGATGGTCAAGTGAGAGGTTAAATCGGTCTGGTAACCTCCATCATTGCAGCCGACTTGGTATGGCAGTTGGAAAATTAACACAAAAAACCGCATACTTGATTTCCTTTTTTGTTTGATTATTCTACCTTATGAGTAGGTTTGGATCGGTGTATGAGCAGTGGTACCTTGAAAATGGGCAATCAAGACTGTCATAATGTAATTACAAAAACTGAACCACCAACGTATGTGTATCATGGAGATGTGTGCAGTGTGAAATTCATGGGTGTTGTTTTGCTATAAGGAATGGGAAGATCGTAGAGAGCGAGAGTAATTTGCTTTGGCAACTTCTATGATTCCACAAAATAGATTTAACACGTATTGATCTATGATTGCAGTGGATACAAAAAATGATCTAAGTTAGCTCCATGAATGTTCTGTTGAAGCCGTCACATGTGTTGCTTGATTTAATAGAGAAGTGTGACGGTGTGTTTTAGTAGACACATGTAATATGGTTTCCATGTGTGGTTGTCGGCATGTGTTATGTATGACTTGCGTGTGAGATATGTTATGAGGTATGTGATGTATTGATGCATTGACATTATACATTGTGTAGCTGGTTTCTTTATTATGTGGTTGTATGTGATGATATCATAAGGGTTGTCACCTGTTTTTTCCTTTGGTAGCCATGGTCCTTCAAGTTTATTGTTCTGTGGCGTGGAACGAAAGGGCGACTGATTACGAGGTCTACTTGGATTAGCAATCTTTGTGAGTGTATCTGGGGCACAAATTGATTTGGGTCGGGCTTTTGTTATAATGTGGGAAAATAAGGAGGCCTTAATGGCCGATTAGGACGTGTTGCCCATTTTCTGTATCAAATGTATAGTCTGTAATAAGGCAAGTCATGTCTCATGGTACAAAAACTGAAAATTCTATTGGCGTTTGAACAGTCCTAAATCAGCGGCATGAAATCTCATACTGTAGGGCAAGCAGTCAGATTACGAGTTTCTTATGTATACTCCTCACAAATGCATCATCACAGCACGGGTTGTTAGAATAACAAAGTTATCTTTGAGATGAGTTACAATGTTTGTTCGGTTTTTCACATATGACATTTACTTGAAGATATCTAATGACTCAACAAGTATTCAATCATACTTCTTAGGGGTATTTAAGTGATTGGTTCCATAAGGTCAAGTCCTAATCTAAGTAGGTTGAAAGGTTCACGTTTAAGTGGTTTGGTGAGGATATTGGCAATGTTGTCTT
>BQNB010065986.1:0-27079 GCA_026074375.1 Tanacetum coccineum | reverse complement strand
GCCTTACAAGCTTGTTTATGGAAAGTCTTGCCATTTACCAATCGAGTTAGAACATAGAGCATATTGGGCATTAAAACATGCTAATTTCGATCTTAAAACCGCGGGCGATCACCGTAAGCTGCAACTTAATGAACTCAATGAGCTTCGTGATCAAGCATACGAGAATTCTTTGATTTATAAGGAGAGAAAAAAGAAGCTTCACGACTCAAAGATCAAAAACCGCATTTTCAATGTTGGTGATCAAGTCTTGCTTTTCAACTCTCGTCTAAAGATATTCTCGGGAAAGCTTAAAACCCGATGGTCCGACCCTTTCACTATAACCGAAGTTTTTCCATATGGCACTGCAAAATTATCTCACTCTAACGGAACAAACTTCAAAGTGAATTGCCACCGACTTAAGCACTACTTCGGAGGGGACAAACCAACCATGGTTGTCCCAGATCTCCAGACTTTCCCTAAGGACAAATGAATTCAGGGATTGAGTCAAGTTATGTGACTCGGTTACCAAAAACAAAGTGCTTCATGGGAGGCACCCCATGCTTATCCATTTTCTATTTTCTTTCTTATTTCTAATGTGTTGTGAGGAGGCTTGTACTCTTCCGTTCCTTGTGTTTGTTGTTTGTACTTGTGATTGTTTGCAGGATTGACCCAAATTTTCTGAAGACTCTCGTGTTTGGTGTTTTGTCCCGGTTCACTCGAGCTTCCTAGCCTTTGCTTGCCATTAGTTTGGGGAAATCCGATATCCTAAAGATTATTATCGGCTAACATTTATCTTATAGCACACTTAATAAACGGCTAAAGATTTTTGTGATACTTTCTTCATGTTGAGTTATACATTCGACCTTTTTGAGTTCTAGTATGGGGTTTTTAAGTCTTAGGCTAGGAAACATTGAGGACAATGTTTGATTTTAGTATGGGGTAGTATATCTTCGATATGATCTTACCTACTTTTACCCGTTGTTCTCACGTACCCCGTTTTCCCACAAAAATTTTCAAAAATATGAAAATTTTAAAAATTTTCAAAAATAAAATAAGTGTTTTGTCACAATTTTGACTTTCTTGCTGGGTAAGAATAAGAGTAAATTTTGACCCGATCGAGCGTGTTGAGCTCTAGCTTGTTCCTTAACCTTTTAGGCTAAGCGTTCGCGAATATTCGCGAAGAACGGAAAATGATAGTGTTAATTATGAGTTGGATGCTAAACAAGGATTATTTGGAAATCTTAAAAGCTCATGTATGTAACTTGTTGCTTTTTCTCCCATAAGCTCTTAATCGGATTAATATACGTGCTATTTTTGGAGATTAAACTTAAATCAACAATTTTTATGTAATATATAGCAAAATTTTAGTTTTAGTTCAAATTTATACTTGAAATTTTTTAAAAGAAGTCTTTTTTAAATAAATCAATAATAATAAAAAAAATGATGATAAAATTATAAAAATATAATAATAAAAGTTGTGGGCTGATAAAAGTTTACTACCTCTTGCCGGCTCACAACCGATGTGGTAGTCTTCTAAAGAAAGCCCATAGTAAGAATAAAAATCCGAGACTGATAAAAGTTTGTTGCATCTTGCCGGCTCGCAACCGATGTTGCAGCCTTCTAATAGGTCGAGGATTACAATTGCATAAATGTCTAAATAGTTAAATTAAATTAATAGATTGACTTTTTTTTGTTAAATTCAAATATGCTTTTGCACTTTGACTATTCTATTTTATAAGCTATGAATATTCGGGAAACCTTAGAGTTTTTGAAACCTAAGGTCCGTGAGTCCCGATACTAGTCTCTGTAGGGTGTCAAAAGCCTGGTCACTTAGCCGCAAGGTTGGGATGTGCCGAGACGAAAGTCGTTACATGGGATGATCTCGCCTTCAAACTCATTATTCTAAGGTGAAACGTGAAGCATAGTATGTTGCAAAAAGTTGATACATGGTTGAAATTCAAGATAGCACAATCACTTAAGATATAATAATTGTCGGGAGTGAAAAATCCACAAGTTGCAAATATGAGTAGTGTTAGCATCTTTACTGATATTTAGCTGTGATTTTGTTTTAAGCTTGGTTTGGATAAGTGAAAAATCGGGGACGATGAATTTATCCTTTTTGGGGCATTCTCGGATCGAAATGCATCTTGTTCTATGATCCCTAACAGTTATGAAAATAACGAAAGTCGAAATAAAAAAAAAGTTTTAGAAAAATGGGAAAATATGGTGTTCTATAACTTGTGATTTCTTAACTCTCTCCACAAAAATCTTTGCTACTTTTTAAAGGTTTAGTTTGGGGAAGTTTTGAGGTATTTGGTTATAGGGCATATAACATTGCTTGAGGACACGCAATCGCTTAGTTTGGGGAATTTTGATATGTGTGAAAACACATATCTGTTTTATATCAAAAATGGCCCTTAAAAGACAAAATTGTGCTTAAAATGCTTGAATATTGCTTGTTTTGTCTTTGTGATTGTGTAGGTACGGATATTGCAAAAATCTCAAGAAAACGGTCCAAAACTAGATAAACACGAACACGGGAACGGAATTGAGTGTGCAAAAGCCGAGAATGCTATCAAGGTCAACTCAAGTCAACTTTCAGTCAAACATGGTCAACACTAAATGACAAAAATCCCAAAAATACCAAACCAGTCCCTCATAATTAACCAAATTACAAAAACAATCCCTAAACCCTAACGGTGTTAACTCTTATAATTATAAGAGTTAACACCCGTTAACTTTTATAACCAAATCCAATACCTGTTGGCCCAAAATTCTTTATACACGGCCCAAGTTAACCCGGGTCAAAATAACACAAACGCACCCTTTTATAAAATCACGCGGGAAAAGAAGTTGTTACTGTTCACAGTCTTCTACAATTTACCTCGATCTCAAATCAAAGGGGTAATTCAAATTGACTATGTGGCCACGTAATTCAAGTAAAAAGGACTGACATGGCAGAGTTATACATCACCAAATGCTCTTATTGGTCAATCCCCAAAAGGGAATGACACGCGGGTCTGACAAGAAACACACTTATCAAGTGGGATTTACACTGAATCATGCCTAAAAGAAGCACAAAGGCCTCTGACACACGGATTGCCACGTTAGCAATCCGTGTGATCAAAATCTAATCCAACGACAGATATTGAGCATCTAATGATTGAAGGAATGAAGGGTCAAGATCCAAGAGAGGCTAGAAGACCTAGAAGCATCTTTGTCAGGCTATAAATAGCCCTCACTCACTCTTACACAGGGAGAATCTTCTTTACTGCATTTTTTTCTTAAGATTTTAGAATAGCTTATGTAACTTTTTAGTTTTAAATGGTAATTTTTAAGCTCTTGTAATTTCCTTTTATTAAGCATTGTAATCCGTTTTTAATCATTAATATAATCATCATTTTAAGTTTTCAAAAGCTGTTTTCATTATTAAGCTCTCATATTCTCAAATGTTTGTGCTACTGTTTCATAAGCTATTAATAAGCTCATTCTAGCTCATTTAAGTCTCTAAGCTTAGATTTGAGTTTAATTAATCATCTAATATACTAGAACCTTAAAATCAATAAATTACCTTTGCCTATTGGATTATGGACTTTTTGGAAGATGAGCTTAAAATGGAAGAGCTCATATGGACTTTTACTAGCTTATCATTGATAAGCTAGAGCTGTTGACAAGCTCTTTGAGCCTTATAAGCCTTTGTTTTGCTAAGGACTTGGTTAGTTTCCTATTTCCTCTTTTACTCTAATATTCTAGCTTAAATCTGCTTATTTGCTATTTATCTGCTTATTACTTGTTTATTAGATCTTATTTCCAACTCTTTGTGCTAATTGATCATGTTTTGTCATTTATTTTTAGCTTAATTAAATTAGATCTTGGTTTTTAACTTTTGTCTAAAAAATCATAAAAATCCAAAAAAAAAAAATATTAGCATAGTTCTTAGTTTTTAGTTTATGGCTTATTTGCTTACTAATTTAAGTTCATTAGGTTTGTCATAAGCTATGCATAATCTAGTATTTGAGTTTTGCTCACTAGATCTGTTTTTCATAAGCCAAAAATAAGATTTATGATTTTAAAAGAGTGTTTGGCACAACAATACTAACTATAAGTTAGTACTGTTTGTGGGCTTGTGGTTTTTGGAATTTGATTCAAAGCTCTCATTTAAGCTTGTTAAAGTAGTTTTTATAAGTTAGTTTAGAGTAAATCAGTTTTATGCTAGTTAGTTTTCATAAGTTCAAATTTGTCAAACTCCATTTGCATTACTAAGCTTAGATCTGTTATAGTATTTGTTATCTTCTTAGTTGCTTGAAACTAGGTGTTAATCAAGTGTTATAGTAGTGCATTAGGCCTGCATTTGTTGGATTTAAGTTTAGGTCTCTCTTTGGTTAATTGCATCAGTATAAAGAACAGCTAAACTGTCCATTTTCTAGCTTAAATTTTAGTAAGTAAAAGTAGTTTTTAGCTTTCAATTTTCTTTGCACAAATAGTTTTTAGGTTAATATAGATAGCTTAGGTCTTATTTTAGTTTAAAAAGTTAATTTGCTCATCTGAATTAGGTCTGCATTATTGCTTATTTAGTTTATTAAGATTAACAGTATTAAGTTCAAAGCTAGCAGTACTAACTTTTAAGTTAGTACTGTTGTGCTTATTTAAGTTTTTCCCTCGTTTTAGCTTATGGACTGCTTATTTGTGCTTGTTTTTAGTTTAGAGTAACTATTAAGTTTAGGATTAAGTAAATCCCAGCTTATCTAGGTTTGCTTTTAGCTTATTTAGTTTTAGAAGTTTAGCAGTATTAAGTTCAAAGCTAGCAGTACTAACTTTTAAGTTAGTACTGCTAGGCTTATTTAAGCTTGTTAGTACTGCTAGGCTTATTTAAGTTTAATTTTAGAAAATTTGCTCAAAATAATTTAAAAAAAATAATTTTCTTTATCTTAAAATTTTACTTTGTCTTAATTTAGGTTTAGATTTTAAATTTGCATTCATAGTTGCTTATTTGTCGTTTTTTATTCGTACCCGTTATTTGTTTTTGTGCTTAATTGTTTTAATTTGCTTATTTTAAATTGTTATAGAAATAGATAATCAAATCCATCTTTGTTACCAATTCAAATCATTGTCCGAACATCAAACGTGGTTTCAATTTCACAAGTCGTTGATGAATAACGACCCGGGAATCATACTTCCCGGTTAACATACGTATTATATTATATATTATATTTGTGAAGACTTTCCTTTTTACCTTTGTCCTCAAGGGTAATTTGATAATTTTTCATCATATTATATATTATATTTTACGTGTGTTAGATCTTACAAATCAATTTTTGGCGCCGCTGCCGGGGATTTGTGATTAAGATTCTCTCGTTTGAAGTTTTTTGATCGTGATTTGAAGACCCTTTCATTTTTGAAAGTTTTGTTTTTGTTAAAAAAAATTAAAAAATAAAAAGTAAAAAAATATTTTTCCTTTCTTGTCCTGAAAATAAAACCACATTTCGCATAATTCAATTCAAAACAGTTCAAAACACATTTGAGTATCATTTTCCTCCAACGAAAAAACAGTAAAAAGTGGGGCTACGAGAACTCACCTCAAGCAAGTCTTTAGCACCTAAATCTCAATCACACAAGCAAATGCAACGACGCCCGCACACGACCAAGTCCAGTTAACGTCCCATTTTAAATCATTCATTTCCAAAACAGTCTTCACCTTTTATGCATAGAGTTTAAACGTGTTGTACAATTACCCGTAACAATTTAGTGGTGTGATGGTTGACGACATATCCCAACAATCATATCAATCCCATTACTCAATAATACACACTTATACTATTTAAGAAAATAGATAAGTAATATAAGTAAATATTTATAATAAATAATTATAAATATATCTCGATAAGTCCATTCGGTAACCTTAGTCACCTTAAATATAATCATTCTTTGGTTGGAAATGAAACGTTTACTCATAATAAACATATTAGAGAAGTTTCGAGAAAATTATATTTTTCGTCTTTTAGTGAATTTATTAAATTAATAAAAATAATAAAATAATATTTTATTATTTAAAATCAAAATCATGTTTTTAAGTAAAATTTCTAAGTATAAACTTTTTATGAAATTTCGACATGACCCATATGTTTATACAACGTTTTCAAGGTTTCAAACCTTTATTTCAAACATTTTTCAAATTCGACACTTTCCGACAAAATTTCAAAATCTCAATCTTTAATGTTTACTAAAACGTTTTTCCTAAAATAACGTTCGATATCACTTCGTAAATACATTTCGCTTTCAAAAAGTCCGTCAAAACTCTTAAAACGACCAAATATCGCGTATTTGGGCTTTAAGGCAAATATAGCAGGGTCCTTTTTACTTTTAATATCCATTAATACGTTCTAAGCCCAAAACCGAGGCTACAACAATATACTAAGCTTCATATATTTAGCTGAATATAATTCGGACCATCATAAGCCCTCCATTAAGGCCACTAGCTTAAAATGGGCTTATTGGCCCGCGGCCCATTAGCTCAACAATTATTAGATATTATGCTTTATGATAAGCTAATAAGTACGTGTCGCTTTAGTACTACCATAACCCTCTAAAATAGTCCAAGGGTTACAAACGTAATAAACGAAAATATCAAAATCACCTCTTTGTGGATTTGAATATGATGTGGCATTTAAGAATCTATAATAGCCACGAAATAGCTAAAAAAGAAGCCCGAAACAAACTATACAAGCTATTTTAAAAAAAATAAGCTATCTAGCCACATATGTTATTCAACCATCACGACCACAATATCAAAACTACAAAATTCTCTTTTTCTTTTTTTTATGTTCGACTGATTCTTACGTAATATAATAGTATATATAATATATATAACTAAAATAACAATTATCAATAGTAGTTTAGTAATAAGTATTCCGTAAGTATTTAAGAAAGTTACTTTTGACCAAAGTAAAATTCAAAACCTCCCGGGTTGTATCCTGACGATGTGTGAATTGAGAATCGGTTAAGTTCGTTATCGCGTGTATGAATAATTTCAAAGATTTGAATTAGATTCTATTTCTACAAACATAAATACAAAAACATTTAAAGACAATCGACAATTAAAGCAATTAAAAATTTGACCTAGAAACGTTAACGGAAATCCTAAAAAAAACGCGACTTAACACTCTAATTATCAAATTTTAACCCTAAAAATGTTTTTTCATTTTTTATAAATCCTAAATGACTACAAATAATTTTATAAAAAAGATTTATATTTTTTTGACTTTTATTTTATTTATTATGAAATAAAAACAATTTTAATCTAAAAATATTATTAAAAATACTAAACTAAATTATAAAATTCTGGAAAAATACTAAAAAATACTTTGACTTATGTAGATTCTAGGAAAAATAAGAACTGGAAATAAGCAGTGGAAATAAGCTGATAAAATAAGCTAAATAGGCTGTAAGCATAAAACTGAAAACCCACTTATAACCAGTTGGGCCCAAGGGTCTAACAGAAAAGACCCCAGGGCGCAATGGTTAAGGTGTTGGTGAGTTATGGTTGAGGTCTCGGGTTTGAGTCCTCCCAATACTCCCAACAACTTTCCATTTTTATTTTGCAAAAATAATTTTTGAAAAAGCTTTTTAACATGAAAATAAGCAACTTTAACAAAACAACTTTTTGAGAAACATGGAAATAAGCATAGAAACAAGAAAGTTTAACCAACAGTTTTGGCTAAAAAGCCAAAAAAAACTCTCAAGCTAAAATTGATTTGGCTATTCAGCTTCATTAAGCTTAGACAAAGCTGGATAAGCTAACCAGGGCTTGTTCTAATCCTAATAAGCAAATCTAAATAGAAAATAAGCAAATCTAATAAGCAAAGAAGACATAAATCAAATAAGCTGTTATGGAAAAAAAACTTACTAAAATCAGACTACTAAGGCACTTTTGAGCTAGAATTTAAGCTACTAAATCATTAAGCTAGACACTATATGATTAAAACAGGCTAAGCTTATAAATCATATGAAATCCAAATAAGCCAAAAAATAGCAATTAAGATAACTAATTAAGCTAGAAAAAACTATTTGAAAAGGTCAGTTTATACTGATTAAAATCAGTATGAACTGACTTTTATTTTTGGAAGAATGCTACTTTTAGCCTTAGAATTAAGCTAGAATAAACTGATATGAAAACTTAAAAAGTTAAAACAGAACAAGCTTTATATCTAAAGAGCTTATACTATCAAATTCAGACCATAGAACAAACTTAATCAAACCTAAATTAGCTAATGAAAATTGGCTTTTGTACTATGAAAATGAGACTCAAGAGGATTATGACCAACTCAAAACAAATAAGCTTTAGACTATAATAAGCTAAGATAAGCAAGATTTAAACCAAAAACAAACTAGATTAAGGACTATAAAAATCTGCATATTTAGAACTTTTTAAGAACAAAAAAAATGAACTATTACTTGGCTGTTATAGCTCAACATTCACTCAAAGGTTCTTACACATTTTGGAAACTAAAGACAGGTGCATAAGACACTTATTTAGACACAAAACAAACACTTAAATGGCTTTTAAGCTAATTGGTGATGAGCTTTTGAGACATACTTTAAAAACTTAAAACATTTAAAATTTTGATAAAACAGATTTAAAACTTACACAAATATCAACTTAAAGCTTATAAAAATCTATCTTAAAGATCATAATTTTAGCTTTTAGAATTGAATTAAAACCTAGAGCCACACAAGCAGTTTTTAACTAAGTTATAACAGTTTGTCGACAAACACCCCATTTAAACCTTAAATCCTATTTTTAAGCTAAAACATACTGCAATAAGCTTTAATATGGATTAAATAGAACAAGCATATAAGCATAGAAAAAGGACAAATAAGCAAAAACTTTATATAATTAATCACTTAATGATAGGACTAAACTATGATGCTTATTTTTGATTTTCTAAGAATTTTATATGGTAAACATGTAACAAAAGAGATCTAGCTATGACAAAGCAAACTAAACATTAAGCAACATTAATAAGCATATTTTTTAAAGCAAATAGAAACAGAAAATAAGCAGTTATAAGCAGAAATAAGCAAAAACAGAAAATGAGCAATAAAATGAAAAATGAAGAGTTCCTTTATCCTTTGCTCAAAACAAGGATCACAAATGCTCTATGAGCTTATCTACAAGCTCTAGCTTGTTAGAAACAAGTTAGTAAGTCCCTATAAGCCCTTCCATTATTGGCTTATCTTCTAAAAGCTTAAAACCATTGATCCGTTCAAACTATACCTTAAAATATATATAATATAATGAAATATAAAATATATAGTAAGAATAGTCTAAAAGCATAATCAATGATACCGAGAAGTAGTATAGAGCTTTCCCGGGTCGTAAATCCCCAACGAGGCTGGAATGGTAAATCGATACGATCGAAGATTTGAGTTTTGAAGGAAGGAATTGGTTTGGGAAATGGAAAAAGTCAAATTAGATAATAACGGATTAAAACGTTTAAGAAAAACCTAGAAATTACGAAATTAAACTAGAAAACGAGAGCCCGAATCCCGATCAAAAAGGGGGAAAACCTAAAAACTTTAAAAATAACCCTACGAAGAAAATTTTTTGCTTCTAAACAACCTACTATAGGGATCAAAATAACGAAAAATGAAAAGGAATAGACCGAATAACGGAGTTCGTTTGACCCAAAAAACGAGTTCAAAAACAAAATACCCCGGACCCGTTCTTTAAAAGACAAAAAGTTATAAAATTGACCCCCCCCCCACCCCCCACCCCCCCCCCCCCCCCCCCCCCCCCACCCCCCCACCCCTCACCCCCCCCCCCCCCCCCCCCCCCCCCCCCCCCCCATACGAAAAAATTTTATATTTTTCCTACAAACTAGATGATAAAAGAAAATTTTCTAAAAAAGCAAAATATTTTTTTAATAATTTTTGTATTTTTTATGAATTAAACAAACTTTTAACTAAATTAAATTATAAAAAATAGTAAATGATTACGAAAAATTCTGAAAATTTTTCTAAAAAAATACTTTATCACTTAAACAATCCTATTGGAAAATTATAACAAACTTTACTCAGGATGATGCAATAAGCTTCGAAAATAAGTCTTTTACCGCTCTATTAGCATATTTGGGGCAAAACACCCTTTAAATAGATTTGCCCTTGACGTCTTTAACGAAAAAAGACCAAGGGGCCGCATGGGGTTAAGTGTGTGTGAGTTAAAGGGATGTATGCCTTGGCCCGGGTTCGAGTCTTGCTCACACGGACCAGTGTCTTCCCCTCTATATTATATTTTGAAAAACTCAAAGAAGGCAAAAGTTGTTAAGTCGTGGGGCTTAAACACTTTGACAACTAGAGCTTTTGCTGAAAACCACTAAATAAGCTTAAAAATAAGCTTGAACTTGACAGAAATGCTTATTTGGACTTAAAGGCAAAAAATGCTAAGTCCTTTTGGACTTGAGGTCGAATTAAGCTAAGGCAAGAACTAAATTAAGCTGAGATGGGCTAAACTAACCTAAATAAGCTTAAAAGTCTAAAGGCTTAAGGCCCAATAAGCTGTGGGAAGCTTATTTAGCCAGAAAAGCTTAAATGAGCTTAAAGAGGCTAAAATGCCTTAAAGCCTAGGGTCAAATATAGCTAGAAATATGGAAATAAGCAAAAACTAAATATCTAAACTTTACATAATGCTACTAGGACACAATTGAGTTTTGGGATTAGCTATCAATAAGCTAATATCATAAAATTAAGCATCCCTCAGCATAAGGGATTCAAATACTCAAGCCTAAGGGCATGTTTGGGCTTGATTATAAGCAGCTAATAAAGCTTCCTACAGGCCTGAATAACTTTGTAGGCTTATTTTAGAGCTTATAGTTTCTTAATAAGCCAAAAACTGGAAGCTGAAGTGTTGCTTAATGGCTGAGAAAGATGACCCTAAGTTCACTTTTGCACCAGGGGAGCTTTAAGGGCAAAATCTCAAGGGACTTATTTGGACAGCTTATTTTAAGCTGTCCAAATAAGCTCTAAATAACACCATAAGATGCTTAACAGATTAGAGTTCTATGAAAGGAACTTGTGCACCAATTTTCAGCTTTTAAAACCTAATTTAACTTGCTTATTTTTTATAGTGAAAAAGGACTTTTGGTTTTTAGAAACTGTGACCAAAATGTTTGGGTGATTTGACTCACAAAGTCAAAAGGACAAAAGTCTTGTGACAGCCCTCTTTTAACACACAAATCACACACTTTTTGATGTACAACTCAAACCACAAGTGTTAATAAATAAGCATTGTGCTATAGTTTTACTTTTAAAATTTTCACAGTTTCAAAAGAAGGTTTTTTAAACCTTTGAAAAACAATTTTCCAACTAAAGTATGTTTAAAAACAGCTTTATAAAAAGTAAATTAAAATTGTGCTTAAATTGACCAAGTAAACCATAAACCCATGCCAAAAAACCTTTTGACCGTTTTTATAGTTATCCCTAACACCATTAACTTAAAAATGTCAAAAAAAGTGGTTTATAATTCCATTTTTTAGCTAAAAACTTTAAAACCTTTTATTCTACTTCTACTTATTTTTTACTATTATTTAACCTATTTTTAACTAAAAGTCTAGCTTATTTATAATATAAGCTATTTCCTCTCAAGCTTAGCTTATTACTTACTATTATATGTACAAACATTAAGAGAAACTAAAGTTACACAATTTTAACCTAATGAAAACTCAAAATAGCTAGAGATTAAGCCTAAACAGACATGATTAAAGAGAGTTGAACAAATTTGAAAAGAAATAAGCAAAAGATAAAGCTAAAATTAAGCTAGAATGAGGCTTAAGAAATGAAACCTTGGATTTTTGTAGTCTCAGAACCAAGGCCACTCTTTCTGAGTGAGTGGCCTAAAAAGCCTGTCCTAATGGCCCTTGCCTCTATTCCTTGAGCTAAAAGCTCAATAAGCTGATAATAGCATTATTATCTTCAATGGGCTTCCAAAATCAAATCTAAATGAGAATTTATGTAATAATTCAATTAAAAAAGTTATTTATGAAACTTTTTCTTTTTTAACATGTTTTAAACAGAATTGTGCTTTTTAACTAGAATAAATAAAAAACTCAAATTAGCTTATTGAGAGTTATGAAGTAAAAATGCTTTAATTTTTCATTAAAACAGAGAATTACAAATGCATAAGAGACAATAACTTAAAAATACTTTAAACTACAATAAAAACGACATAAAAACTTAATTAAAAACTTGCTATCTTGCCACAATGGCTTTCAAGGCTTTTATAGCCAAAAATCTACAACTAGGTCTTCCTTTTCTCTTTCTTCTTGTTGTGCTTGTTTGTAGACACACAAACAGAGATGTGTTTGTTTTGTGAGAGTATTCTCAGCTCTAATCTTGGCCTTTAATCTTCAAAATTCAATCTTGGTCGTCGAAATAGGTCTTGGGGGGTGTGGGATTGCCAAGTTGGCACCTTTGTAGCTGGGAAAGGTAGTGGGGGAGGGGGAAGGTGAGTATCCATGGTGGTGGTGAAGGTCTATGGGGTAAAAACGGGTTAAACAACCCGTGAGTTGTTTGGGAGGGAAAAACGAGCGGGAAATGCTGTTGGGAGTATAACAGGGTGAAGTTTTTGGGGATAAATGGGCAAAATATGGTCCCTCAAAGGTTAGTGTTTCATTACACAAATTGGTCTTGTGGGTAAATACTTTTGGGGTCTTAGCAAACAAGTCCCAAGAGTTATATGACTTTTGCATAATCGTCCTTGGTGTATACAAGTTAGGGGGGTTGGCAGTTTTGCCCCACACACTTGTCTCTTTGGTATTTATCACAAACTCAGCCTTGTTTCTTTTTCTTTCTCTTTTCACTTATAACTATAAGTTTAAGGATGACAATTTCGTCACATGAACTTATTTTCTGTGACTTTGGCCTCGGGTTTGATTGGGTTGACTATTGACTTTGACAGTTGACTTTTATGTTGACTTTTTGACTTGATGGACTTTCGCCTCGAGTTGGCTTTGTTTTCACAGTCTTTTCCATTCCGAGTCCGGTTTTGTCGTTTTGGCTTTGTTTTTCGTCCTTTTCTTTGTTATCCGTTCCTGCACAATACAATTAGCAAAACAAGCGTATATTTGGCATTTTAAGTCCGTTTTTGGTTATTTTAGCTCGTTTTTAAAGGTAAAAGGTATGTGTAATTAAGCACATACCAACATAACCTTAGCAATTAATATCAAATTTAAACAGCTTGTTACAAATAAGCTTTGAAGGCTTATTTTGTACAAGGAAATAACATTGAATTGAGATTTAAAAGGCTTAAAAGAGCTTATGATAGCTTATTTGAATATAAGCTGAATTTAGTAGTAAAACATAAATGTAATGATAATTAAACTGAAAATTTAAACTTTTCATCGATTTCAAAGATTGGGTACATTAAGCTGAATTCATTACAATAAACATAAATAAAACTGGTTAATAAACTACACTTATCCTAAATCTACACTTTACAAGAGAATTCCTGAATCTTTTTCATAGAGGAGCCAAGGGGCTTGGGTGTGCTTGTTGTGTGAGGAGAAACCTTCAGAGCTAATCATGGCCTTCCATCTCTTAACCGCTACAAATACAAATTAATTTGAGCCTTCCTTTGTTCAAACAGTCACAATAGCCATATCAGAATGCTGGGATTACCAAACATGCTCCCAAGTGTCAGAGGGTGTCAGACATTAGCTTCTAGAAGCAATTGAGAGCGTGGGATTGGGTTAAAGGGGATTTACCCTTCGTTATATGATACAATGAAAATAGGAGGGAAAAAGGGACGAATGGTGTACAGTAACATTGACCCCAAATGTTTATATCTGTTGACTTTTGACCGAGTATTTGGGATTGGTCTTTTTGTTATAATTTTGGGCCGGGAAGTAGATTATAAGAAATGGATTTGGACTTTGTTTTAATTCAGGACTTATATTTTAAGACTTATATAGGTAACATGTTAATGGGCTGACCCGGCCCAATAAAATGGGAACGGGTTGGCCCATTAAGGATGTATACGCCTTCGGCTTTGGTTTTTTTCACGCTTGTGGAGATCGTTGAAGCTCCAATTGTTTAGATCTTATATCTAGGATTACCAATAACATTGAACATAGAATATGTATAGCGGAATTAACATACGAATAATGATATTCAACAAGGTGTTTCTTCATTCATAACCAAACGTTCCTAACAGCCCCAATTCTAGATGATCAATTCTAGAACGTGTTATCTAAACTATAACAAGGAATCAAAGATCCTTGAGGCTAAAACACACAGATTCTAGGCGTCCACTTAGAGGACTTGAAGCCTAGACACACACACACACACACTTTTCTGTGTTTTAAATCCCGACACACAGAAAATAACACGACCTATATCTCTATATATACTAGAGATATTAGGTTTACAAAGGATAAGTATTAGAAAACAACTAAATCTTCCTAATTTTTACAATTATCTTCTAGGAAATCTTTTGTAATCTTGTTTGACCAAGGGTTTGACTTGGGCGGGTTAAGTTTATAAAAGGGTGTTGGGCTTTTCATATGATTTGGGCCATGTGTGTTATAAATGGATTTTTTGGGCTTTATGGCTTTTATGAATTAAGATTAATAGGGAGTGGGCTGACCCGGCCCATTAAGTGGGATCGGGTTGGTCCATAGAAGATGGGTACGCCTTCGGCTTTGGTATTTTTGTGCTCTTTCCAATCCCGTGCTTGTATTTTGTCCTTTTTGCTTGATTTTTATCCTTTTGTGATTTATCCGTTACCTGCAAAGCACAATAACCAGAATACACATATACACTGTATTTTTCATTTGTTTTTGGTCTATTAGGCTTATTTTAGTCAGGTAAAATGATATGTGATTGAACACATATCAAAAATCCCCCATACTAAGCTATTGCCGTGTCCTCATGCAATGGCATAAACACACACTTAGAAAACCAAAAATTTCAACCCCCTTAGACTAATCACCTTGAAAAGTAGCAAAGTGCTCATTTAAAGATGTTAAGAAATCACTAGTTTTCAAAAGCCCCTTGTTTTACCATTTTGTTGCATTTATTATTATCATTCATACATATCATAACTTTATGGAACAAGAAACACTAAAAGGATAAATTCACCGTCCTTGGTTTTTCACCCGCCCCAAACCAAACTTAAAAATGAAATCATTGTTAAATACAAGTTAAAATGCTAACACTACCCATAAATGCTAATTATGAATGCATAGCTACTTTCCGCTCCTTTATTTCCTAAATCCTCTAACAATTTTATTATTATTATTTATGACAAATAAATTAATGTCTTATTTATATAAAGTAAACCCGGTTTAAACTACAATTAGTTTGAAATCCTTTCCTAAAGAGATGATATGGTGAGAATAAGGTCCACATTAAGGTTTTAATTTCACACGATTTAGGGGTTATCCTTTTTAGATAACCCTGGAGTCGAAATTTGGCTTTATTATTATTATTATTGCAACATTATTAAACCTCGGTCCTTTAAACAACTGCCACATCGGTATGCGAGCCGACCATGGTCCAGGAGTCTTATTTCGACCTCGGTGATATTATTATTATTACTATCTCTACCCTTTAAACGACTACCACATCGGTTGTGAGCCGACAAGAGGTAGTGGTCTTATTTCGGCTTCGGTTTATTACATAACTATTATTATTATAGCCAAATTTCAAGTCCTGTGGTCTTTTAACTACCTAGACAACGGTAGCGAGCCGTCAAGAATTGGTAGCCTATTTTCCCACAATACTGACAAAATCTCGATGTGTACCTTAATTTCACCAGAAGGAATCTCTACGATGTGATTTAAACTAAGAATCGCAAAAACCTAAAGCAACTTTATTTATTAACAATTATATAACGTTTATTAAGCTGATGGAAGCAAAAAGCCACAATTAACCTTTATGAGCCTTAAAGAGATCCAACTACTCTATGTTTAACATCTAACTTATATAAAACTCTATCATTTTTCGTTCTTCTCAAATTTAAAATCTTTAATAAAAGGATCCGCGAATGCTTAGTCTAATAAAAACAAGCTTAGCAAATTTAAAGTCTATCATGGAAACTTGCAAACTCTTTGGTTTTTTCAAGCTAGAATTCACTTTTTAAAGCTTCTTGTATAATAGACTAGCAAAAGCTTAAATTTATATAAGTTAAGGGGCAAGCTAGAGCGCAACATGCTCGATCAAGTCAAAATTTATTCCTTAAAAGGCAAAACTACGTGTCTAAACACTTATTCTATTTTTGAAAATTTTTAATTTTGGCATATTTTTGCTATTTTTTATGGAAAAACAGGATTACGTGAAGACAAGGCAAAAACAAGTAAGATCAAATCGAAAGATCCCCCCATACTAGAACTACACATTGTCCTCAATGTGAGACTGCCACCCTCATACTAATTATAAGGTATAATCAAAATATTATGGGGTCTCTACACAAATCTAAAGCCGTTTATTAATTATGCTAATAGATAAATGTTAATCAATAAGATCTTGGATATCGGATTCCCATATATAAGCAAGCGAAGGATTGAAGATCAAGTGATCAATGGACAAAACCACGAGCACGAGAGTCTTCATAATCTAGGGCAATCCGGGACATAAAGGAAGAGGCGAGCCTCCTCACATAATACTAAGGATAAGCATGGGTTGCCACCCACGAAGCGCTTATTTTTTTGCGAGTCTCTAGCTTGACTCTCCCCATATCATCGAGATATTAGGGTCGAAACAAGTGGAAGAGCAAACTTCCCTCGATCCCCGAATTTAGTGGTCCGTGGGGAAAGTTTAGAGATCCGGGACAACCATCGGTGGTGTGTCCCCTCCAAAGTAATGTTTAAGTCTATGACCATTCACCTTAAAGTTTGGCTTGTCGGTTTGAGATAACTCGACGATGCCATAAGGGAATACTTGGGTAATGGTGAATGGTCCAGTCCAGCGGGTCTAAAGCTTGCCTGAGAAAATCTTTAATCGAGAATTAAAGAGGAGGACTCGATCACCAACATTGAAAACGCGGTTCTTGATCATTAAGTCATGAATCTTCTTTGTTTTCTCTTTGTAAAATAAAGAGTTCTCGTAAGCATGATCTCGGAGTTCATTTAATTCATTTATTTGAACCTTCCGGTAATCACCTGCGGTCTTAAGGTCATAATTGCAATGCTTTAAGGCCCAATAAAAGCCTTATGTTGTGGTTCAGATAGGAAGATGGGATAGCCTTTCCGTGTATATACCATTATATAGAGTACTCCCTTGGGTGTCTTAAAGGCAGTAGGAAGGCCCACAAGGCATCATCTAACTTATCAAACACGAAGCACGGTGTTCGCTACAGTCCTTTCCTGCATGCGTTTAAAATCCAACGATTTGAAACCTTCAACTTGCCACTTTTTTGTGTGGTGATACGCGGTGGAGAGACGGTGGTATAAGTAAATCCGTATTTATGCATGTCATTTGCAATTGATCTCTTTACAAAAATGCGGTTCCGCGATTCACTAATTTAGCACGAGGAAGTTCCAAATCGGACAAAAGACGATTTCAAAAATTTTGTCAACTACTCGAGCATCATTAGTGGGAGCGCTTTGCTTCAAATCCCATTTAGACAAAATAGGTCGACGGCTATGAGAATGTAATTGTTTCCCTCGAGAAGAAAGAAACGGGCCCATAATGTCGATGCCCCACGTGTCAAAGATCTCGCATACTGGAATTGCATTTTTTTGCGGCATTTAATTACGTTGCTGGAGATTTTGCCTTGACGTTGAACCAAGCGTCACACCGTGTGACCAAGTAGAATGGGCATCTCGGGTAAATAAGTAGGCCCATAAAACCAGTTATCGAAGACTTTTCTTAGCAGTGTAGTTCGCAACTATGATGTCCACCGGTTGGGTCCATTATGGCAGCTGTTGAGGATTTCAACAGCTTCTGGCCATAAACCACACCGCCATATCCACTTTGATCTGCACAAATCTTAGACAAGTAGGGGATAGTCCCAAAAATAACTTATTTAAACATCTTTAAGACATTTATTCTTTTGTTGGGACGACATCCCTTTCACAATAAAATTCCACGCATGGTAATTTGCAATGTCGACAAACCATGGGGTACTCGAATCACCACTAAATGTAACCATCCCAAGTGTCTCGAGAGGAAATGTTTTGGTAATTTCCTTTTTCTCGAGATCACTTTGATGGGGATTTTCTAGTCTTGATAAGTGGTCGGCCACAAGATTCTCCGCTCCTTTTTTATCACAAATAATAACATCAAATTCTTAGAGAAGGAGAATCCACTGGAGCAATCTTGGCTTAGCATCTGGCTTAGCAAGAAGATACTTAAGAGCCGAGTGGTCCGTATACACTATGGTCTTTGATAAGACTAAGTAAGGCCGGAATTTCCCGAAAGCATACATCACTGCTAATAATTCTTTTTCTATTGTAGTGTAATGTGCTTGAGCATTCGTCATGGTCTTACTTGCATAGTGTTTAGGCTAAAAATGTTTGGTCTTTCGTTGTCTCAACACTGCACCTACCGCATAATCACTAGTGTCGCACATAATTTCAAATGGTAGGTCCCAGTCGGGGGCAACTAAAATCGAGGCTTCGGTTAACTTCTTCTTAAGTATATTAAACGCTTCAATACATTCTTTTGAGAAAACAAACGGGGTTTCTTTTTCAAGAAGATGGGTCATCGGCCGGGCGATTTTAGAAAAATCTTGGATAAATCGACGATAGAACCCGACGTGACCTAAAAAACTTCGAATGCCTTTGACGGTAGTCAGATGAGGGAGTTTAGCTATGTCGACCTCAATCCCAGACTTTGAAATTTTATGTCCTAAAACAATGCCTTCTTTTACCATAAAATGGCATTTTCCAATTTATAACTAATTAGGGGTCCTTTGCACCATTTAGCTTTTGCCTAAATGGGATCAAGGCATGACGAGAAAGAATGCAAGACGAGTAATCATCCATGAAGACCTCCATTGTTTCCTCGATCATGTTGTAGAAAATGGCCATATGCACCTTCGGACGTATATGGCCCGGAGCATTACATAACCCCAAAGGCATAAGTCGGTAGGCAAACGTCCCATAAGGGCAAGTGAAGGTGGTCTTATCTTGGTCTTGTGGGTCAATAGGTATTTGAAAATATCCAGGAATAATAACCATCTTGAAAATAAATAGTTATTCCCCATTTCCTGCGAGTCATTTCGGCATTGGTCCTTAAAACGACTACAGGGGGGGAATAAATGGTCTTTACGAGTGGCATCATTAAGCTTTCGATAATCTATACAAACACGCCATCCGGTAACTAATCTTGTAGGAATCTACTCAATTTTCTTCATTTTCAACAACGGTCATACCACCCTTCTTAGGCACATAATGAACGAGACTCGCCCACGGACTATCAGAGATAAGGTAAATCAATCCGGCATCAAGGAGTTTTATAGCTTCCTTTTTGATAACCTCATGAATTTTCGGATTCACCCTTCTTTGATGTTGAACCGCCGGTTTGAAGTCATCTTCCATTAATATCTTGTGAGTATAAAAACTAGGGTCGATACCCTTAATGTTGGAAATTTTCCATGCGATGGCCCGTTTGTGTGTCTTGAGAACCTTTAAAAGGGCGACCTTTTCTTCATCTTTTAATTCTTTGGAAATTATGACGGGTAATTTATCGGTTCCTTCTAAAAACGCATATTCAAGATGAGACGGTAAATCTTTGAGCTAGAGCTCCGGAGGATCATCAATAGAAGATTTAATCATTTTAATTTCCTCAAAATGAAGTTCTTTCGAAAGGAGAGGAGATGATGGATCATCATTTAATAATTTCTCGAGCAGAAGAAGATCTCCCTCCGGATCAAAGTCGGCATCATCAATTCCCGGTGGAATTGAATCATTTGTATGCATCACTTCAATTTCTTCCAAAATAAAATCGCCTCCTTCAAACGGAGTGAGAGAGGGGAAAGAAGTAGAAAGGATAGGATCTAAAGACGGAGTGGGATTGCCACTTGTAGAACTATCCATAGATCTGAGCACTTCTTGAGCATACTCCTCACATGAAACGTCGATGATATCGATTCGATTAACCGATTTAGCATCATTGTAGGAGTATCTCGAAATTTGTCCAACTTTAAAGGTTATTGCTTCGTCATCAACACGCAGGGTTAATTCTTCACCGTAAACATCAATCAAAGTACGTGCCGTCCTCAAAAAGGGTCTTCCGAGAATTAAGGGAACCCGAGGATCGACAATATAATCAACAACTACAAAGTCGGCCAGAAAATGGAACTTTCCTACTTTAACAAAGACATCTTCGGCAATACCGGCTGGTCGAGTCGTTGATCGGTCCGCAAGCTCAAGAATCATTTGTGTAGGAGTAATTTCGGGGAGTGAAAGCTTCTCCCATATGGAGAGAGGCATCAAGTTGATGCTTGCTCCAAGATCGGCTAAGGCTAAGCATTCAACTAACTCTGAAAAATCACATGGGATAAGAAACTTGTCGGGGTCTCCAAGTTTTTCGGGCAACTTTTTTAGGATAACCGCCGAACAATTCTCATTCACCAGTGTTTTGGCTAATTCAAACAATTTTTTTGTTATTAAGGAGACTTTTAAACATTGAAGCATGTTTTGGCATATGTAAAAGAGCATCCGCGAAACTGAGTAGAATTGTCATATTCCTTAAAATTTTCAAAAAATTTTGAAGGCAATGTTTTCCATCTGTTTCACGGAGCTTTTATTGTGCTCGTGTGAAGGATAAGGTATAGTCGTTTTAGGCTTAGGAGCAACAACGGGCTCATCAATTTGAACTTGAGATTAGACTACCGGAGGTTGGATGTTTCCGGTACTCGGTTGCACCGTATCCTTTGTCACCTCGGGTACCCGTTCTTTGGTATGTGCTTAAATACACATACCTTTTACCTAATAAAACAAGCTAAAAAGACCAATATGGGACCTATAATACTAGAAATTGCATTGTATTTTGTTTGTATTGTGAATTGTGTCTTGCAATGTTACTGATATTCAATAAAAGGAAAAAAAAACAAGATAACAGATTAAAACCTAGCTCGGAAATGGATAGAGTATGAAAATACCAAAGCGAAGGCGTACCGCCATCTTTTATGGACCTACAACAGGCTACTTAATTGGCCAAGTCAGGCCTACAATTCTTAACTTATAAACCTAAGCCCTTATAAGAATAAAATAGTCCAAATCCTTTACCTATAATCTTGGCCCATGTAACCAAATCCAAGCCCAACTCCATCCCTAGCCCAAATCAAAAATGATATAACGTTTGGTCAACAAGGGTCATAGTCAAAATTATTGTACCTATTACTCTTTCCCTCCCCTTCACTTTTACAGGGCAATTCATGAACCAGGGTAAGTCATACACGCTTGTAAGGCTTTTAGAAGTAAACCCCTGACAAGTCTGACATATTTGGGAGCTACACTGGCAATCCCACTCCATATGATTGGATGATGGGACGTGGAGGGCAATCAATGGTCAAGATTTGATTAAATGAGGCAGTTATTGGTGGATGGATGAGATTAGAGGATTGAGGAACGTTTGGAAGGGCTAGAAGCTTCACCTTACTCCTATATAAAGAGACCTCATCACACAAGAGCAAGACGTGTAGGATTTTAGTTTAAGTTTAGCATAATTTAGCTTATTGTAGTCGTTTTTAGCTTATTGTTTTCAGTTTGATGTATTTTCCCTTTTAAAAGCTTGTACTAATTTGATTATTCAATAAAAATTCAGAGTTCTTTTAATTCGTATGTTAATTCATGTTTTCACTTATTGCACTTATGGTTTAAATAAGCTCAGTTTTTATCAAATAAGCTCTATAAGCTCTCAAATACTACTTAAGCTGGCTAGTACATCAGTTAAGCCCTTAAAGCTTAACTGATTTGATATTTCACAATAATCTCTCCCCTAAATATACCTCATCTTAATGGATGATAAGCCAATTCTGGAAGGGCTTATAGACCTCACCAGCTTATCTTTGATAAGCTAGAGCTTGTAGATCTAAGCTCTTAAGAGCAATTTACATCCCTGTTTAGCTGGGATTAAGGTACAAATCTCTAGTTCTCTATTATGGCTTAAATTTCTGTTTAGCTTATTGAACTGCTTATTTACTGTCTCTAGTTGCTTATTATTGCTTAATATGTCTTAAATATGCTTAATATGCTTAGTTTCTAGTTTATAGTTAATTAGTTCAAGTTTTAGATATAAACTGTTAAGTTTTAGCTTAAAAATGCTTATTTGGTTTGCTTATTATCTAGTGCTTATTAGTGGTTGGAAGTTGCTTATTAATGCTTAATACACTTGGTTCATCATCTATTTTTGAAAATCTAAGCTTGATTTAATTTAAAACAGTTTCAAAATGAAAACAGTTTTGATAAAAGGGTGTTTGGGTTAACAGGTTTTTATTAAAACAAAATCTGTTTGTCAGCTTTTGGCCAATAAGCCAAATTGATTTGGCTTTAATCTAGTCTAGGTAGTAGTTTTACTCAGATTAGACAAGTTTTTAGTTTAGTGGTAAGGGGTTTTAGCTTATTGGCAATGTTTCATGGCTAAGAAGGTATAAAATCAGCTTATTGGTGAACTTTTCTTAAATCTACTCTTAGGTTGTTAATTTTGCTCAAATCTAGTCTTGTTAGTAGTTTTATTTCATTTCCTTTAGTTGTCAAAAGAAGTTGAGTCATAGTTTTCAATTTTCAGTTTTGTCAAAAACTCAAAAAAGCTAAAAAATTAGTTTAGTATAAACTGTCAGTTTTGACAGCTTAATTTCTATCTTAATTGTAGTTCAAATTTCTTAAAGTTAGCTTTTAGGAGTTATTTGGTGTTTGATTTTCATCTGTTTTCAGTTTTTATGATTTGAATTAAGCTTTTTGTGGCTTATTCTTAGTGTCAAAAATGGTAAAAAAAAACTGTCAAAGTTCCTTGTTGAAGTCTAAAGTTGCAAACTGTTTTGAGGTTTAAAGAGCTTATCAGCTTATTATTTGAGCTTATTTTAGGCCCTTGTGCTTATTTCTGGTCCTAGATGAGTTAAGCTCAGCTTATTGGTTCAGTCTTTGTGCTTATTGAAGCTTAGAGTATCCCTAGCAGTTTTAGATTTAAGCTAACAGTACTAACTCATAGTTTGTACTGTTGAGCTTCTTTGTGCTTATTTTAAGCTTAATTGACAGCTTATTCTTAGTCCTTTAGGCTTATTGGGTTTAGGGTTGGCTTGTTTTCAGCTTGTCAGTTTTTCTATAGCTTATAGGAGTCCTTGAAAGCCAATCAAGTCTTAGCCATTGTTAATAAGTTTTAAGCCTTAATCAGCCATTTCCATTGAGCTTATTTGAGCTTATTTTTTAGTTTCAGAAAAAGTCATTTTACAAAAAGTTCTTATTTTAGTTGTATAAAGCTTTTCCAAAAAGTAAATTTCAAAAATAAAAAAAAACTAGGGAAATTGGGAAGTCAAGTGTGAGCTAGGCTCGAACCCTTGACCTCAACCAACCTCAACCCAGTTTTAACACCACACTCTGCTACCACAATGCCCTTGGGACTTTTTCGTTATACATCCACACAATTAATTCTTTAAACCCATTTTGCTTAATAAGCTCTCAGCCCTTTTGGGCTTATTTCCAGCTTATTGAGATAAGCTGGTTGGTCCCTTTTATTTTTCTTAAGTCTTAAATTGTTCAAAGTATTTTTCATAATTTTTCTAGATTTTTCATAATTAGTTTTCTATTTTTAATTTTTTTTAGAATTTTCATAATTAGTTTGCTATTTTTAATGATTTATTTAGATTAAATCCGTTTTTATTCATAATAAATAAAATTAAAGTCAAAAAAATATAATTCTTTTTTCTAAAATTATTTTTAGTCATTTAGGATTTATAAAAAAATAAAAAAACATTTTTAGGGTTAAATTTTGATAGTTAGGGTTTTAAGTCGTGTTTTTTTAGGATTTCCTTTAACATTTTTAGGTCCAATCGTTAGTTGTTTTTTGCTTGTCTTTATTTAATGTTGCATTTTGCTAGTAGGAATAGAACTCAAATCTTTGAAATTATTCAAATCAAGCGATCACGAACTTAAACGTGATTCTCTATTCACACTTCGTCAGGATACGACTCGGAAAGGTTTTTGAAATGTTACTTTGGATAAAAGTAATTTTCTAAAATCCTTACGAAATACTTATTACTATACTATTATTGATAATTGGTATTTTAGTTATATATATATACTATTATATTAAGAATCAATTTTTGGCGCCGTTGCCGGGGAAGTGTGTGCGATTATCGTGTTTACGTTTAAAGATTAGTGTTTGAAGACCTTTCCTCGTGAAGTTATCATTTTATTATTTTCTTTATAAAACTAAAAAAAATACAAAAATATTTTATTTTTTTCGATTTATTTTTGTAGATTTATTAGAAAAATAAAAAATACTTTTCCTAAAGTATTTCAAAAACCAAAAAAATTGAAAAACAACAAAAACAACCGTTGTGTCACTTGTGAAATCGGTTCACTTTTAGATTACAAACTTTAAGAGAGGTTTAAGGAGGGTTGATCCTACGAACTTCGACCCGAAAAGAGAAGGTTTTTAAAACGCTTCGCGCTTACCCGGTCCTCCGCTTCTTTGTGCGTTTTCTAAAGAGCTACCTTACACTTGTTCGATTATCGGTTACAAAATTTTTTTCTTTTTATTTATCTTAATTTTGTTTTTAGTGTATGCAAACTCGGTCTTCTTTAAAATTCGTTGGTGAACCTTCTACGAATCCTAATTCTATGAATCCGAAATGGCGTAATCGTAGACGTTCAAAACAAAGAGTTGAACCGTTCGCTCTTGAAGAGGTTCCTGTAGTTACGATGGCCGATCAACGTACTATGGCGGAATTACTCCGTGCACCCACCGAGGGTTATGCGGAGGCAATCGTAGTACCACCCATTCCCGCTGAGCATTTTGAGCTTAAGCATAGTCTAATCAATCTTGTAACTTCAAAACAATTCTTCGGTTTTAAGAAAGAAGATCCTCATGCTCATATTCGATATTTTAACAAGATTACTTCTACGATTCTTCGGGATCAATCACTAAGCTTATTCTTAAAGGAGCAGTAACATTTGATGTGGTATCTTACCAGTTCCGCTGTGCACTTAATTATTCTAAGCTTGTTAGTAAGCTTTGAAACTGCTCAAGAGAGGATTGCTAGTTTGGGGGGAAGCTTTGAAAGCTTCTAAATCATGTATATGAGGCACGAATTAGGGGGAAGCTAATTCAGAAGCTTCTCCTTAAACGGAAGTGTATGGGTTACTTAGTTCGTGCCTACTACAGTATTTCTCCTACAAAGTACTACAAAGATGATTCATGTTGGAGTGCAGACCTGAAGTCAAACACCACAGAAGACGTCATCAGCATATGAAGCTTCATGGAAGTTCTTGTTCTTAATCATTATGTACTTGTTAGGAAATTATTGTAAGTAATTCTGTATATCGTCCCGTGGGGGAAGATTGTTGGGAATTCACTTTTACGTGACGACATTACAGAATTACCATAGTTTATCATAGTCACATACGCGAGGACTAGAATAGGCAACTATGTATAGTTTAGAGGCGTATGGGCTATAAATACCCCTCTATGGCTTCCATAGAGGGGTTGAGTCATTTTGGCATTGTCAAGTCATTTGTATCCTTCATCCATTTTCCATCTAATATCACAAGTCCATCTTCCATCTCACTACTCTCTCTCACTAAAATGGCTATCATGTGGTTTGACTCACCAAGACCACCGGATCATAGTTTTCGTGAATCTTTCAATTGGTATCAAGAGCCATGGTTTCACCTTGGGATCTTTAGTGTTTTATTTGTGGTTTTGTTGTGGTTTTTGAGCTTATTGTTGGCTTAATTTAAAAGTCACGTTTTTTTTACAAAACAATTATCAAAAACTGTTTAACATGTTGATATCATGTTTGAGATACAATCTTTAAATCTTTGTTGGGCTTCAAACAGTTTTTTACTTACCGGGCTTATTGTTGTTTTTGTTTTTTTTAATATAAAACGTGTGTCTAGTATTTAACTTTTTGTGGTTTTGGTTAGTCAAAGAAAAAAAAAAGAGTGCGTCTTGTTGTTTCAAAAGTCAGTGTTTGCATATATTTTTTTTTCTTCAAAATCTTGTCGAAAGCAACAACCGAACGAGTTCAACCTAGTGCGAACCGAACGAGCATCAAACCAACATCCACCGATCGAGCTCTCAACCGTTGTCAACCGAACGAGTAAATTATAAACGAGCCGAACGAGTTTAAATTTAAATGAGCCGAACGAGTGACATTTTATAAGAGCCGAACGAGTAGAAAAACAAAAAGGAGCCGAACGAGTCTCACATCAATAACAATCGAACTAGTTTTTTATATAAGCACCGAACGAGTATCCCTCAAGTAGAACCGAACGAGACGTTTTCAAATAACCGAACTAGTTAATCAATTCATGGAACCGATCGAGTAAAAGTTCCTTTGCAATCGAACTAGTTTCTTCATGTTTTTAAATAGTTTTCGGTTTTTCGGTTTCGAGTGTCGGTAAACGACGGGACATAAGAATTATACCATCGTGATCGTGACATCGTTTCGATCAACGTGGTATATTTATTTTCTACCGACGATCACCGTAGCATTCCGCGAGCAAGGAAACACAATAGTTATTGTTTTCTAGTTTCATACGAAGAAGAAGAATTTTTTTTAATATATTTCAAATTTTCAATTTTTCATTTTTAACCTTTAGTTAATTCACACTTTTACTATTAGCCCTTTACCTTTCAAACATTTCAATCTTAACCTTAGTCAAATAATATCTTTACTATTAGTCCTTATTTTAAGAAGTTTTTCAATTTAACTTTTATTTTTCACAAAGTTTTATTTTTAGCCTCTTAGCTTTTAAAACTCTTTCACTTTTACCCTTTAATTCTCTATACATTTTTTTAATTAGCCTTTAGACTTTAAGACATTTTTAAATTTAACCTTCCTTTGTTAATTTTTTTTTCTTTTAGTCTTTTATGTTTCCTATTTTTTAGTTAGTTAGTCAATTTTTATTTTTAAAATTAGTTTGTCACCAACAATTAA
>BQNB010065985.1:0-34740 GCA_026074375.1 Tanacetum coccineum | reverse complement strand
TCGTTGGGACATACGACCCGGGAATATCTCTTCCGGAATCTTTTTATCATTGATTCTCATGTATACTATCAGACGAATCAGGAAGTCTTCCCAATTGAAGCTCTGACTAATGTTGACAGCAAGATCAAACTCAGTGATATGATACAAAATGTTATGTGGGTATGGCCTAAGGAATGGGTTGCTACCTATCCTAATATCCTTAGTATCCCTAACCCAACTCTGAACAATGTAGTTGATAAATTATATTGGGTGACTAAAGATGGGAAGAAGATGTTAGGATTAAAAGTCTTCTTGATGCTGTTTGAATTACTGCTGCTCATGTTTGTGTTAATGTTGCTCAGCTGGATTTAGTGCTGCTCATGAACTTCAAAGAAAATATGCTAAGTGGTTACTACTGCTAGTACACAGTTACTACTGCTAGTGAATATTAGTACTGCTCAGAGATTAAGATTGCTTGAAGTTAATGCTGCTGAGAAGTTACAACTGTTAATAAGTTAGTACTGCTTATATGATATGTATCAAGTTATTTGTTTATGGAAAAGATTATAGATACTTAGGAAAGTATTGTAAGCCGACTAAGACTCTTTGGTGTATTAAAGTGGGATCAACAGAAGGTAAGATGGTCTGTTAATAAGATGTGGGATGATTAGAAGCAATGTAATGAAAAAGTGAAATGGGGGAAAGTTATTTGGTTTTCACAATGCATTCACAAACACTCCTTCATAATGTGGCTAACAATTTTGAAAAGGTTAACTACTCAAGATAGACTTGCAGCATGGTACCCTGGTAAACAAGTTGCTTGTTCCTTGTGTGAAATGTGTCCTGACTCACATGAACACTTGTTCTTTTTGTGTCCATTCTCTGCTAATGCATATGGGTCTAATTTTATAATCCAAACACCCCTAAACTGCTATGTGTTTAAGCATATAAGGGGATTCGAAAAAGGTTATCATTCTAAGAAACATGAGGAGATAAGCAACACATAACAACACACATGAGTTGTTAAGCTTGAAAAAACTAGATAATCGACACACATTAGCAGATAAGCTAAAAAATAAGCAAAAAAGCAACGAATAAGAAAAAAAAGAAGATAATAAAGTTACCATTCTGATTCGCCATGTTTGAAATTAGGGTTTATGAAAAAGTATTAGGGATTACTGTAGCTGAAGATTTTGGTGGTTGGAATGAATAAATGTGTGTTATGAATGGGTGGAAGAGTTTAAGGGGGTAGAGGGGTTAGGCTTAGAAATTAATCTATTCTTCTTCCTATGATGAATAGGTTGCCTGGCTGATTCCTTTTTAAATTTTTTTTTGGTATTTTGAAAACCAAAAACCAAACACACCTTATCCATATCAGCTTATCAATAGATTTAATAATTAGTTTTAAAGCCGATAATAAGCAGTTTAATAAGCAGAATTAAGCAGTTTATTAGCAACTTCATGACTCATCCGGGGCATCGCCCAGGTTTGAAAGCCTCGTATACAAACATATAAACCAAACAAGAAGTAAAAAATTAATAGATAAAATCAAATCCTTCACAAGAGTATTTGTAGCAAAACAAAAGCTTAAAAAGGTTCTGCACAGTACAAACATAAATCCTTAATTTGGCAACAAAAACCAATATAAACTCAAAATATTTGCTACTATATGTAACCTAAGGGCGTAATGACTTGTTTCTAATTTGCTACTTTCTGTAAGCTAATGACTTGTTTCTAAGATTAGGGTTATTGTAAGCAGTCTACCTTGATTGCATAGATAATAATTCATTTAGCCCCAATTCTGGTTCCATGTTCATGTGGTAATAGGCTTAACAGGGTTACTTATATATTTTAACCAATTAACTAGCTAATTTTACCAAGAAATATGACATAATTTACAAGAAGAAATCTCAAAACAAATGTTCAATTACAGCATAATCAAGACATTTTCAATTACAGAATCATAAACACGGTTTTTTTAGAACGATGTGTACAAAAGGAACATAATACTTACTAGTGGTGACGGGAGTGGTGGGTCTATGACGGGAGAGTGACAGCGATCGACGAGAGAGTGACGTGATGAGAGCTGTGGTGGTGACAGGATTTGTGGTGAGATGAGAGGGAGTTGTGGCGGGTGACAGGAGGAGTTGTTTCTGGGGGAATATGATTCATGAAATTTTTGGGGGAATACATTATCACGAATTTTACGAAATATTTCACGAAAATATCGGAGGGAAAATACCTTTAGCCACGATAATATAGAAAAGGTTGCAAAAATCGTGAATCGATAGACGGGCGGTCGACCTCCCGGTATCTTTTGTAATCATTCTAGGCGGGATTAATCGGGAAAATACTTTTAGCCACGATAATAGTTGTGAATAAAAGTTTTTTTAATTGTTTACCACAAAATTTAACGTAATAGTAGCAAAGGTTGAAAAAATCGCGAATCGATAGTCGGGCGATCGACCTGCCTGTAGCTTGTAATCGTTCTAAGCGGGATTAATCGGTGAGTATCGGTCGACCTCCCTGTTACGACACATCCATGACTGGTGACAATGGTTAATTAACATGGTTGTAGTGGCTTATATTATAATGGAACCCATGCATGACCGGTGATTATGGCTAATTCATATGGGTCATGGGTCATGTGCATTAGGATATCACTAGTCACATTCATTAATGGGTATTTGACATCATATGGGTCATATACATTGGGTTGTAATGTTACGACACATCATGACTGGTGACAATAGGTAATTAACATATGGGTCATGTGCATTGGGTTGAAGTGGCTTATATTGTAATGGAACCCATGCATGATCGGTGATTATGGCTAATTCATATGGGTCATGGGTCATGTGCATTAGGATATCACTAGTCACATTCATTAATGGGTATTTGACATCATATGGGTCATATTAGGGGTGTTCACGGGGCGGTTCGGTTTGGTATGTTGGTAACGTATTTCTAAATTTTCTACATTTTTAATTTTTTTAAATTTTGTATTAGATAGATGTTTTGGTATTATAACTATATGGATGAGTATAACATGTAAGATTACCACTTTTTAATATGTTAATTGTCATAAAATTTTATTTTTTAAAATAAATTTAAATTGTTAATAAACATATAGTCACACATTCCTTTTTTAATGATAAAAGATTACATATTTAATTGAGCGCCAAATTTAAATAATCAATGTCAAATTATCAATAATTCAAAAATTTTAACTTTTTAAAAATTTAAAATTTGGAGCCAAATTGCCGCCAAAAATTTTAAAATCACATATGAATATGGACGCTTTATTTTCCTAATTTCAGCAAAAACACTTTTTCATCTCTCCAAAAAAAGACTGCAACCAAAACAGAACATGTAACACCCGCATTTTTGGGACAACGCAGCGGACATATATGGGTGTTACTTCCTAGCACAATCACACATAATTCATAAAGAACGACCCAAAAGAGACGTTATAATAACATTGGTCCCAAAATAACATGTTTGAACAATATCCCATATTCGACATATGGTTAAACCATAGTACCACAAAAGTCACCCATCATAATATCGTGTTTCACAAAACAACAAATTGTATCATAACATTTTAACACGGGGATATTTAAAAGTTCAAACATAGACCACGCAAGACCCTCCTCGTGAACTCCAAGTCATCCATCATCCTTGATTACCTGAGATAAAACATGCTAAAAAGTCAACGAAACGTTGAGTGAATTCATAGAGTTTTTCATAAACCATAACATGAACACAAGTTTTATTTTATACATCATCTTATAACATTGTGGATCAAACAAGTTATATAAATATTTGCACCGAGCTCATGACACCTCAAGCGTTAACATCAACCACATATGTAATAAATTACCATATGAAATAAACAATTTTCTTTGCCCCCACACGAGGTATCATCGCTAATATACCTCATTTCTCTAATCACAAATCGTCCGTTCAAGGGTGTTCCCACAATGGATCCAAACCCCGGACGGGGGATGTCAGCCCCAATAGATCTATCAAATGTATTAGCGCTCGCTAATCCAAGCAATTAAGCGGTTCATGAAATTAGGGACTTTATGCGATAGGTACTCGTGCAAAATATAATTCAGGAACGGGTCCAGCATACCAAACAATCTTGTGTTCAATTTTAAAAACAAGCATGTATCTCCCTCGCGGGTTTTCAATAAAACAGTAAAAGTAAAGGCGAGGCTATGAACTCACCAAGTAAGGAAGAAACGAGAGCAATCGAGAAATTGAGACCACGAGAAACTCCAAGAAATTATTCGGGACCTACATAATAAGTCGCGACATAATGTTATAAAGTATTTCAATACTTATACATAGTTATATAATAACTAGTTTAAAAAAAACGCAAAACATGTGCAACATTGAACCGAGATTTAACCAAGGTGTTTCTATCTCTAAATTAGATGTAGGACCTGTACATACACCCAATAAAAAGTCTACTAAGTATCGCTTATCCAATCTTAACTTTTACTAAGTGGTCGCACTTTTACTTTTCTAAAACTAGGCGTAAAAGTCCATTTTCTGGTTTGGGTCAGATTCATGAGAGCATTGCTCTCAAACCATTAAGGCTATGAAAGTGAGGCTTTCACCTCTGGAAAGTCCTTGGAGTCTACTTTCATAACACTATGACATCATTCCTATTGTTTACCATTTACGAGGAAAGTTAAAGTTTATACTGAAACTCAAAACAGAAACTCATTTTCCAGATTTTAGTAAACTTCACGCTATCGTATCTCTTAATCTATTACAAAAATGAGGCTTTCACCCCTGGAAATCCACTTAAGTCTAGTTTTCAAAACATTTGGCCAATCAATTATACCATTCACCAATCCATGGGAAATGGATTTTTATTAACCGAAGGTCAAACCAGA
This sequence comes from Tanacetum coccineum, assembly GCA_026074375.1. NCBI lineage: Eukaryota > Viridiplantae > Streptophyta > Magnoliopsida > Asterales > Asteraceae > Tanacetum > Tanacetum coccineum. The sequence continues at coordinate 29,851 of BQNB010065985.1, read as the reverse complement.
AAGTTGGCTGAACTTCTATTCCTTACGGAAAAGTGCATAATTCTTAATCTACAATAGCAATGAATGTGAGGCCAAGTGATGGAGTCTTTATTATGTGTCTAGTACCGAGTCATGCTTTAAAAGCCAAACCTTTAGTTCAAAATCTTAGAGATTAACACGTTTTGTATTCAAAGGTCCAGATTTGTCTTTGATGTTTAATTTGACCATAACTCCTTCATCCGGAGGAGTTGGTTGAGCATCCAACTCACCACATGATCCCCTAAGAGTCTTAGTTTCCAAATATCAAATAATATAGTAGGAATAGCCAAAGTTTTGATAACAAGGCTCGCCAACCTGCTGTCCCATAACAGCCACCCAAATCCTTGAGTCTCGTTAATATCTAAGCTTCTAAACCTCAATCATGCAATCCTCAATACCATTCAATGTCCATAATCAAACCAAAAACACTATAACCCTTCAAAATCATGATCAAATCAATACTCATTTATTCTAAGGGACTATGTATTGTCCGTTAAAATCCCAAATCAAAAAATATTGCATTGTTCACAAATCAACATATGCTTTAAACAATAACTAAAAATCATTAACAAGAAAAATAAAAGAAGGCTTACAATGAGGGTTTTACCTATAGAAGAATCAACAACACAAACCCTTGGTGGGTTTGAGTCTTGGCCGCGGCATCAACAACACAAACAAACCAAACCCTAACTTTTTATAGCCCTAATCTTGCAACAATCACCCAATATCACTTTCTTAATAAACCTTGCACTCAAAAACTAGATCAAACTTCATATTCCTCAATCTTCAAAATAAATTAATTTCTCAAACTTTATGCATGGAGGTTTTTATCATTGGGGAATGATTAGGGTTCATAGTAGTGTTGATTTAAGATAAAAAGGAGTAGAATTGAAATATTTTATTTATTTTATTTTTATAGTAAAATTTATTTATTATTTATATTATATTTATTATTAATAATATTATATTTACTAATGATTATAATATAATTTATTTTATATATTTTTAATATTATTATTTTACAAAATATATATTAATGATATTTATTATATTTTATTACATAAAATAATTAATTTATGGGGTTTTGAAGATCAAATTGTGGTTTTTGGGTGGGTGGTGCGTCGAACAGGGAGAAGGAGAGAGGGGAACGATTTGTTTTCTCCTGGAATTGTTATGTATGTGTTTTATGTGTCGTGGGATGTATATATGTAGGGGAGTGGGCTCTATTTTGTTTAGTTAATGGGCTAGTTAGGCAAAAATAATCATAAGGGTGTGGTGTTGGGCTTATGGCCGACCTAAACAAGAGGGAGGAGTGGGTTGCGGCCCACTTCTTCCTAACTAATAATACTTATAAGTCTCGGGCCCTAAAACCTTTCCTAGTCCGACACTTTTTCCTAAAGCGCAAAAATTTAACTCGATTGCACATGTAAACTTTTAAAAATAAAATTTTATATAAAATAAAATATAATTGGCATTCGAGGCCAGAATATGGAGTCGTTGATTTCTCGTTGCTCAACGCATAGCACTTTTTATTCAAATCCGACGATTTTCCCCAAAATCGACAAAATAATAAAATGGAAAATTTTCCACAATTTAGAAAATAAATATATAAGTCAAAATAAATAATGACCTTAAGTTCGGGTTCTTACAGTACCGCTTACAAAACACCCATCGGGTGTACCCCATACGGTTTCGTGTACGGAAAGGCATGTCATCTACCGATCGAGCTCGAGCACAAAGCCTACTGGGCCTTGAAGCATGCAAACTTTGACCTTGAGACCACGGGTGATCACCGTAAAGTTCAACTCAATGAATTAAATGAACTTCGTGATCATGCCTATGAGAACTCTTTGATCTATAAAGAGAAAACAAAGAGGATCCATGACTCAAAGATCAAAAACCGCGTTTTCAACGTCGGTGATCAAGTCCTCCTCTTTAAACTTATAGAATTGAAGATGTTCTCGGGCAGTTAAATCCCGTTGGTTCCGGATCCGTTCACCATTATCCAAGTCTTTGTCCATATGGCACGTTGAGTTTCTCAAACTCGGGCGTAAATTTCAAGGTTGAAACGGTCATACGAATTAAGTAACTACTTTTGGTGAGGGGCGTTACCACAATTGTTTGTCCCGGATTCTCCAAACTTCCAATCTGCCCCCCCCCCCCCCCCCCCCCCCCCCCCCCCACCACCCACCCCCCCACCACCACCCCCCCCCCCCCCCCCCCCCCCCCCCCCCCCCCCCCTCGAATACGGGGATTGGGTCAAGCTTAGTGACGCTAAACAAGCGCTTCGTGGGAGGGGCACCACATGCTTATCCTTCTATTTTCTTTTTATTTATTGTGATGTGAGCGGCGGCTTGTTACTCTTCCGTTTCTTGTTTATTTTGTGCTTGTGATTTTTTGGTAGGATTACAAAAATTTTCTAAAGGACTCTCGTGTTCGGTGTTTTGTGTCTCGGTCACTCGAGCTTCCTAGCCTTTGTTGCAATTGTTTGAGAAATCCGTTATCCTAGATATTATCGTCTAAACATTTATCTTTTTAGCATACATGATAAAATTGAGAATTTTTGTGATACTTTCTCCATGCTCGGATTATGCATTCGACTTTTTGAGTTCTAGTATGGGGTTATAAGCCTTAGACTAGGAAACATTGAGGACAATGTTTAGTTTTAGTATGGGGTAGTATATCTTCGATATGATCTGACCTGCTTTTGCCCGTTATTCTCACGTACGCCGTTTTCTTACAAAAAAAATAAAAAATATGAAAAAATTTTAAAATTTTAAAAATAAAATAAGTGTTTTGTCATAATTTTGACTTTCCTACTGGGTAGAATAAGAATAAAATTTTGACCCGATCGAGCGTATTGAGCTCTAGCTTGTTCCTTAACATTTTAGGTAAGCGTTGCGGTTTTCGCGTAAAGAACGAAAAATAATTGATTTTAAATATGAGTTGGATATAACAAGGATTAGTTGGAAATCTTAAGAGCTCATGTATGTAATTTGTGGTTTTTTTCTCCCATAAGCTCTTAACCGGATTAATTATCGTGCTATTTTGGAGATTAAACTTAAATCAATAATTTTTATGTAGTTAATAACAAAAATGCTAGTCTTAGTTCAAACTTATACTTGAATTTTTCAAAAAGAAGTCCTCTCTATATAAAATATATATATATATATATATATATATATGTGTATATATATATATATATATATATATATATATATATACATATATATATACACATATATATATATACACATATATATATATATATATATATATATATATATATATATATATATATATATATATATATATATATATATACATATATATATGTTATATTACATATACTATACATATATTATACATATATTACATATATATAGATATTATGCCTATATATATATGCATATCTATATTACTTATATATATATAGTATATAAATATATATATATATTTATTATATATATATATATATATATATTTTATAATATATATATATATATATGAAAAATGATGAAAAAAAATGAAAAAATATAATAAATATAAACTGTGGGCTGATAAAAGTTTGTTGCATCTTGTCGGCTCACAACCGATGTTGCAGCCTTCTAAAAAGTCGAGGGTTACAATTGCATCAACATTATGTTTAATATTAAGTTGGAATTAATAAATAGATCTTTTTTTGTTAAATTTAAATATGCTTTTGAAACTTTGAACTTTTCTATTTTAGTTTTGAATTAAGCTAGTGTAACGGGAAACCTGAGAGTTTTTTAAACCTAAGGTCCGTGAGTCCCGATACTAGTCTCTGTGGGGTGTCAAAAGCCTGGTCACTTAGCCGCAAGGTTGGGATGTGCCGAGACGAAAGTCGCTACATGGGATGATCTCGCCTTCAAACTTATTATTCTCGGGTGGAACGTGAAATATAGAATTTTGCAAAACGTTGATCCATTGTTGAAATTCAAAATAGCACATTCACCTAAGATATAAATTGTCGGGAGTGAAAAGTTCACAAGTTGCAAATATGAGTAGTGTTAGCATCTTAACTGATATTTAACTGTGATTTCGTTTTAAGCTTGGTTTGGATAAGTGAAAAGTCGGGAACGATGAATTTATCTTTTTTTTGGGCCATTCTCAGATTGAAATGCATCTTGTTCTATGATCCTTAACGGTTATGGAAATAACAAAAGTCAGAATATTCTAGGTAATTGCTAAAAAAAATCATAAAAATGGAAAAAGTTTTGAAAAATGGGAAAATGGGGTGTTTTAAAGCTTGTGATTTCTTAACTCTCCCCACAAAAGTCTTTGCTACTTTTCAAAGATTTAGTTTGGGGAAGTTTTGAGGTATTTGGTTTTAGAGCATATAATATTACGTGAGGACACGACAATCACTTAGTTTGGGGAATTTTGATATGTGAGAAATCACATATCCTTTTTATATCAAAAATGACCCTTAAATGATTAAATTGTGCAAATTAGGCTTGTATATTGCTTGTTTTGTCATTTGTGATGTGTAGGTACGGATAATGCAAGAATCATAAGAAAACGTGTCCAAAACCGGAAAACACGAAATGGAAACGGTATAAGTGTACAAGAGCCGGAAGTTTCTAGCAAAAGGTCAACAAAGTCAACTTTGGTCAAACCATGGTCAACTCACAAAATGACAAAAACCCTTAAAAATCCCAAATGAGCCCTTAATGTTAAATCAAATCTCACTAAAAGCCCAAAAACACTAACATCGTTAGTCCTTTGTTAATAAAAGACTAACGGTTGTTATCTTTTAAAATCTATAAACTCTTTTAAACCATTCTCAAGCCCAAACAAACACCGGCCCAACCCTTTCTTATATAAAACATAGCCCAAGTCAAACCTCGTTTAAACCCGGGTCAAACAAACAAGTTATAAAAGGAATTTAGGGGGCGGGAAAAGTAGTTTTACTATTCACCGTCTACCCCAAATAACTCTGCGTGAAAATTAGAGGGTTAAACCCATTTCCCTTCAATTAATTACGTGGCTCTAAGATTCCAAGCACAACGCTCCAAGTCAGCAGGAAATATGTCATCAAAGCCCTATGATTGGCTCTCTAACAACAAGAATGACACGCGGACAACAAACAAACACACCAAAGGAAGGAATTTGCACTAAAATCAATGTAAAAGAAGCACAGGCCTCCCAATTGGTTGGATGCTGCGTGGCAAATCCGTGTGCTACATTCTCATTAAGGGCTACGATTATTTGAGATCAATTGAGTGGAAAGAGATTATGGCAATCAAAAGCTGTGCAAGGAGCGTGTCCAAGAGCCTAGAACCTTCTCTCTTGGCCTATAAATGAAGGCATCCTCTCACTCATAAAGAGAGTTATCTAGCCTAGGAGTAGGAGTAGATTAGGGTAGCTTATTTCTAGCTTTTTATTAATCTGTATTTTCTTTCTAAATGTAATCTCACTTTTATTAATGTAATTATTGTTTTCATTTAAATTTTGTCTTTAATTCAAGTTTTATGTTTATGCAAATTAAGCTTTTAAATGTTTTTTTTTTTTTTGTCTTTCCCACAATATATGCCTACTATATTTTCATAAGCTCCTTGTAAGCTCTTTTAAGCTACTCTTACTACTCTTAGCCTGTTTTCATTCAGTTCAGCTTAATTAAGCCTTTTATGTAATTGGTTTTGGAAATTGGTAATGGAATAAGCTTGCTTAAGCTTTGGTTTGGTACGGGCTTAATAAGCTGTCAGAATTGGATCTAGGGGTGTAGGTTAGAGGTTAGGTCTTCATCAAGTTCTATGGACCTTGTGTAAGTTTTACATTTACATATTTCAAGATTAAGCTTAATTTGATACATTTGCTTATTACTGTTCATTTTAGCTTTTAAGTGCTTAATATCTGCTTATTGAGTTAAATTTCTAGTGTAGATTTTAGTTTAAATGTATTTGTTATAGAAAAGTTAAAAAATTCAAAAATAGTAGCATAATCTGTTGGCTTATAGTTATAGCTTATTTGATTGTTGGAATATGTTCACTAGGTCGGTTATAAGCTAGACATTATCTGGTATTTTAAGTTTGAGTTTTAAATCTTAATTTCATAAGCTTAAAATGAGGTTTAGTAGTTTGAATGGGTGTTTGGCACAAGGCAGTACTAACTAAGTTAGTACTGCCAAAGGCTATTTGGTCCTTTGGATTGTTTTTTAATATCATTTTTAAGTTTATAGATTAGGATTTAAGTCCCTAGTTAGATTTATTCAAATTTCTTTCAAAGTTAATGAGTAGTTGATTGGATCTGTGGCCAAAAGTTCAGATCATTAAGCTCTTTTAGTTTAATTTAATTCTAGTTATGCTAATTGCTTCATTTATTCTTATTTTGGTGTTAAAAAGTTAAGGAAACAAGTCCCTTAGTTCTGCACTTATAGGTTTTAAGGTTTGGTTACTTTGGTTGTCAAATGCATCAGCAGCTAAAAAGCCCTTAAGGATAACTTCAAGCTTAAAATTCAATAGGTTAGAATTTATGTTAGCTTTTAATTTTTAGAATACAAGTAGATTGTAGGTCATATTTCATCTATTTAAACTTAGTTTAGACTAATTAGCCTATTTGTCTAACTGTTTTTAGTCTCAAAATCAGTATTTTGTCTTTTTGATAAGAAAACCAACACTCTGCACACACTGAGTCAATAAGCTTTTTCATTTAGCTTTTTCTTTGAGTAATTGATTTTCAAACTAGTTTTCAAAAGGAGTTTTAAGAAGATTTAAGGTCAGGCTTTAAGATTGTATAAGCTAATTTTCCATAATGATCTGGTTTAAGGCTTAAAAATATGCTCAAAAGTACTTGTTTGTCTGTTTTGAACTCTATTCCCCTTTATATGCGTATTAGTGCTTTTTCCAGCTTATGGCTTATTATTTTTGCTTAATTCTAGTTAAATATGCTTATTTAGATTAGTTATAGGTAGCTTTAGCTTATTTTGCTCAAAGTTTCAAGCTTATTCTCACTTATTAGTTGTCTTAAAGTTTAAAAAGGCCAAAAATTTCTAAGTGTTTTCTGTCACCACATTAAGCTATTTTCTAGCTTATTAATAAGTTTTCACAAAAAGTTTCTTTTATAAAAAAATGTTCCTTATAAGCTGTTTTATAACTTTGCTTTTTAAAGTTTTTGCAAAAAAATAAAAAGGAAAGAGGGGAAATCGTGGATGAGCAGGGCTCGAACCCACGACCTCTACCCTCCTCAACCTTTTTATAACACAACACACCAACACACTAACCATCTCGCCCTGGGGTCTTTTTCGTTTGATGTATGCATTAATTCTTTATAGTAGTTTTAGCCCGTTTGGCTTATAAGCCGTTTTTGGCTTATTTCACATCTTATTTGATAAGCTGTTTTCCCCATCTTATTTTTATCAGATCCCTCATTGTTCAATGCACTTTTGCTAATTTTTTCAGATTTTTATTAAATAGTTTAGTATTTTTAAACATTTAATTTCATTTAAATCATTTTTAATTCATAAAAAATTATAAAAAAGTCAAAAAATATAATTCTTTTTTAGAAAATTTTCTTTTAACATTTAGGACTTAGGAAAATTAGATTTACTTTCGTAGGGTTAAAATTACAAATTTTGGATTTTTAAAGAACGGGATTGAATCCCGTTCACATTTTTAGAGTTTTTAAGCCCTAGTCACTTCCGTTTTTGGTCTAGTTTTTTTTGTTCTAGAATTTTAGTTAATTTAGACTTATAAAAACGAAAAAGATTATTTTAAGACTTAAATTTTGATAATTTAGGGTTTTTAGGTACCGTTTAGGATTCCCGTTTTACGTTTTAGTTAAAATTTGTCTTACCTTAATTGTTTTTAAGTTTTTGCCTTAATTTTCCCGTAGTTTTAGATAACCAATCATAATCTTGTTCCATTCAAGCATCGATTCTCAAAACGCCTCTCGACTTTCAATTGCATTCCTCGTTGGGGAAACGACCCGGGAATCATACCCCCGGATTACTATAATTGTGAATTTTTGATTCTTACCCTCTTATTTATATATTTATAAGTATTTGTGAGAATTTTTCTTACTACCTTTGTCCTCAAGGGTAGTTTGGTAATTTCATATCTATTATATTATTTTACGTGTATAAAATTACGGACATCAAATTTTTGGCGCCGTTGTCGGGGATTTGTGATTAAGTTTCTTTAGTTTATGTTTTTTGTCGATCGTGATTTGAAGAACCTTTCGTCTTCGAAGAAAGTTTACGCTTTTAAGAAAAATAAAAAATACAAAAAAAAAAATTAAAAATACAAAAAGTAAAAAATATTTTTCTTTTCTTTTTAGTATAAGTAGAAGATTAAAAACAAAAATACAAAAATATTTGCTTTTCCGGATTTTTTGATTTTTCTTGTGAATTCATTAAAAAATAAAAAAAAACTAAAAACCATGTTCTCGGCTTAAAAAGAACACCAAAAAATAATATTTGTATGAAGTATTAATCCATCAATAAGTTCCCGAACCAAATATTTTAAATTTTACCGTTTGTGTCATTACGAAAAAGGCGTCATCTTTGTAATAATTTATTTTTCTTAAGTGAGTTACCCTTAGTTTGTTGATTATTCGAGTAATACAAAATAGTTCCTTTTTTCATTTTCTTTGCTCATTGTTTGTTTTAGTGCATGCGCACTAGAAATTCAATTTTCCAAATATAATTCAAATGTAACCATCTGAGACGTCGAAAATAAAGGACGTGCTCCAAACATACGTCGAACCGAGATTCGTTACTATCGTTTGCACCAAATGGCGGAAACGCACAATGGAAGAGCTACTCCTGTGCACCCACGATGGGTACGAGGAAGCTATCATTTTACCAGAAATTAATGCGGATCATTTGAGATTAATACAAATTTGTTTACAATTGGTTTCAAGCAAACCCGTTTCCACGGTTTAGAGAAGCGAAAATACTATGCTCATATACAATAGTTCAAAAGGATTACCTCGTAACTCTATGATTTTGGAATGTGCCAAATGTTGTGATTAAGCTAATGATGTTGCACTTATTCGTCCCGGGGGGCATGCTAAAATCTTGGTACGGGATAAGACCTCCTAATTCAATCTTGACTTGGAGGATATCGTTAACAAAATCACCTGGTGAATCAAATTTTTTTCCCCTCCTTCGAAAATGACTCACTTAAAGAATAAAATCTCTCGTTTTACCCAAAATATCAATGAGTCTTTTAGTGAAGCGTGGGAACGATTTAAGGAAATGCTTAGAGCTTGTCCCCACCATGGATTTACGGAGTTAACCCAGATAGATACTTTCTATAATGGTTTAAACGGCAACGATCAAGACTCCTTAAATGCCGCAGCGGGTGGAAATCTTTTGAGTAAGACGACTAAAGAGGCTTTGAATATAATTGAAAACAAATCAAAAGTGCGTTATTCGCAAAACAAACCAAATGCTTCTAGGATGAATACGACTTATAGGGAAAGTGTTAGTAAGACGGATGAGAGAATTAATAAGCTTGCAGATCAACTTTCGACCTTAGTCGATATTGTTTCTAAGAAAGTTGTTACTCTCGCTCCGGTTAAAGCGGTTGAGGAAACTTGCGTTACTTGTGGTGGTGCCCATTCTTGGTATAATTGTCTGACTACCGATAACAATCAAGCTAGTGTTTGTGCGACTACGGGTACTTACAATAAAATTAACCCTCCAAACCGAGTTAGTAATCAAATGGCACCACCTGGTTTTGCTCCGGTGCAAAACAATGGTCAAAATAGGTTTAATCAAAATCAAGGTCAAGGAAATAATTTTAATCGGGGAAATAGTTTTCATGGATATTCAAGGGTTTTCAGCTCAAAAATAAATAATGCTCCAAATTTCAAATCAAGGATTTCAAAACCAACCGTTTCAAGTGCCTAATAATCAAGTTCAACAAGAGTTTTCAAATGATTTTTCAAGTTACAAGAGGAATAACGATCAAATGATGAGAAACATGCAAAATCAAATCAACTCGTTGAAAGGAGACCTTAAGAATGTATTCAAACACGATAAAAATCTCAACAAGCATCATGTTGAATCAACAAACTAACTTTCAAAATAATTTGCAATAAACTGATATGTGGATTGTTTCACAAAACAAGCTTTAATTCGGGTACTCTTCCGAGTTATACCATTCCAAACCCGAAGGGTGAGTGAAAGCGATCAGTATTCGAAGAGTGTGTTGCTTAAGACGGGACCCTCGATTCCTACTAATCCTTCTACCTTAAAAAGGTAAGTAGAACGAGAAAACCGAGGAGACTGGAGAAACGCGATAAGGTAGACAATCTTACATTTCCAAGGAAGTACCGCTCAAATCCCACCTCCAGTTACCCCCATTTCTATTTCGGAATCCAATGTGCCGAAGACTTTGCCTAAAACCACTCCCATTCTGGAACCCGGTGTTCCGAAGAGTTTACCTAAGCCAAATATTCCATATCCTTCATAACGTGATGATCAAAAGTCCCGTGACAAAGCTTCGAATCAAATGGAGAAGATCTTCTAGTATGATGCTCTGAAGGATTGCAAACTCAAAGAGGAAGCTTTAAAAAATAAAGCTATCATGGAAGGAATGATTGATGATAATGATGAATCAAGTAATAATGGTTGGAGAAGATGGGACGGCTATGAGATTGCTGACCATGATCAAGAAGAAAGAGAATATGAGAATGAACATGAAGATGAGGAAAGATGTGAATTGTTTGATGATCATGAGTTGCCGGTTTGCACTGTAAGAAGATTCGAGATGATCAAGTATTCATTCGGACAAGACGAAGAGTATGTTGCTGTTAAAGAAGATGAATACGAAGATTTGACGAGTACAAGCGAAGATGCATGCCGAGCATACCAAGAAATCTTTCGCATGATGGACGAAGGATGGATGGTAACAAGAGCCGAATGAAGGAAGGAAAAAGTCTAACTTAAAGACTAGCTGAAAGAAAAGTGCTTCCCGGGAGACAACCCGGATTGTTATTTATTTTTATCGAGTCTGTCTTCCCAGACATCAATACGGCGTATCCGCTCCATACCATACGGCGTATTGAATGTCTGGACGTTATCAGTCCTTTATTTTTATGCACTTTAAACATTATTGTCAGTTCTGTCAATACGGCGTATTCATGTACATGATACGGCGTATTCAACAGACTGACCCGTATTTAGATACTTTTTACAGGTCTCTATACGGCGTATTCCAGTTTATGGATACGGCGTATTGGTTTCCTGTATAGTTTATTTAGCTTATTTAATTAACCGTAGATACCCGAGATAGGATTTTGCATGTTTTTCCTATATTTTGCACAGGACCTCAATGGAAACAAAATCGATGAATATTGGTGAAGGATCTACGATCTAGAAATCTTGAAGTGTTGGAGTCTTGAAACTTTAAGACGGCTGTTTAACACACAATCTTGCTCAATAAATCAACGTGGAGAATCTACTGAGCAAAATATCAGGGGAGTTTCTCATTCTAATTCTCGTTTTCTAATGTTTTATCTATACAACGAGGACGTTGTATAATTCAAGTGGGGGGATGGGAATTAGAATGTATACTTGTCCTATTTTTCACATAAAATGCTTAAATTATGCTCAAATTTAAAAAAATTCAAGCATACTTTTGTGAAATTACTTGTTACATAACCTGCACACAATAACCCTTATTAGATATTGTGAGGATTTAACCTTATCCGTTTCCAAATGTTTACCCAAATTCCATAAAATATGAGTGTGCCGGTGATGTTGTAGACTTTAGAACTTGGCTTGGTATATCTATTCAAGACCACAATAATGAGTACTATGGATTTAGATGGAGTAACTTGTTTAAATTGGTAAATTTCTAGGATTACACCCAAAAAGCCTTTAACATGTTGGTTTTAGTTAACTAAACTACAATGGTTAGTTATCCCCGTATAAACTCTTTGTTTATCTACTCTTAAGGTAAAATACCTGGAAACAAACCGTAGAGCTTTCCTTTAGGAATTACACCAACTATTTGTTTCGTTACACCTTTACACCTTAGCCTACCCTGTTAGATTAAGTTTATTTACAGTTGCTAGTTGCTTAAAGTGTAAAGTATGTATTTCCCGAGTCTTGTGTCAATTTTCTATCTTTGGTACGGTTGGAAGAGAAAATTTGCACATGCAAAGGGGAATGTTTAAAGTAGTCAAAACTCATGTATTTTTACCACCAACATAATTATTGGTACGTTCGAAGAATGGAGAATTATCGAAGGAATTATCCGGAGTTATTATGATCGTGAAGATGGTGAAATTACACCGAGTTTCGTAGTTAGTATATAAAAAAATAAAAAAAATTAGAAAATCGCAACAAAAAAGAGAAGGAGTCGCTTTGGGATAATCGTTCGCAAAAAAGCTAGACCGAAGGAATTATATGAAGGATCGATTATTCGTTGATACGTCTTATAAGTCAATGATGTAAAGTTTTGTATAAAGTGGTAGATTGCCCACTTTGTCTTGTAGTATGTAAAGTATGGTTGATTGGCAGTTGAACGTTACCGGGAACGACAACTCTTGGTTGTTGTTATTGATCTATTAATCAGACGTTTGTAAATAGTTGTGTCTTTTTACCATGGTAACGGTTCATGAAAAAGTAAGGATTTCTAGCAACTTGTTCTTAGCTTAGTCTAATTGTTTCGTATTTTTATTTAAAACCAATTTATTTCCCTTTCCTAATCAATACCATGGGTTTTACTACGAATGGAGGGAATGTGATCGAGATGCAATGTCTATTCGTCGTTTCAGGCCCATGTATGCATGTCTTAAGCTGCCCTTATGGTTTCATAGCCTATTGGGTTTATAACATAGAGTTAGAATGTTCCGTACCCTATATCATTCTTCATCACGTAACCCCTGGTTTTAAACTCGAATGAGGATGTGATCGAAACACACACATGTTATTCTGTCGTTACGGCCAGTATGTGTTGCTTCAGCCCGCCTTGTTGGTTGTTGGGTACTTTTGGTGAGAGATTGTAGAATGAATCAACCCTAGCCTTATAATAAAAAAAACCCTTTTTACTTTATAAACTTGTTACTACTTAGCTTTAGTGGTGGGAGATGTTTATCCTTGCAAGCTTATGATAGAATAATCGTCTACGATCGCCCGAAGAATTAGCATTATCAGCTACATGTTACCACTAGATTAGTTTGAGGGATTTATATTTGAGTGTTTTCATCTTCCTATTGCTTGAGCGTGTCTTGGTTTCTTTTGTGTACTTGTTATAGTTCTAATTATTTGCTTATCAGGAAAACATCACGTACGGGTTACATTTTTCATAAAACTTTTTAAAGGGCTACTTGAGGACAAGAGGATTTCAAGTGGGTGGGTTGGGGGGTTATTTGATATGACATCAATAATGTCACTTTGATAAATCATTATTTTATCCCATGTAAGTAATACCCTTTTTGTATAAATTATGCAAAGATGGTTTCTTAATCGCTTTGTATTTGAGGAATTATGTAATTATGGAGAAAGTATGGTAACAGATTTAACTTAAATGCAGCCTTCTGGAGCTTAAACGATTAGAAATATGAAGAAACTGATTCTTAACGTCCAATACGCCGTATTACTTCAAGACGATACGATGTATCCTGTCTGTTGCTTGTACTTCACCAGATACCACGAAGGATTCAAGACCAATACGCCGTATCCAGAATCTACTATACGCTATATCTAAGGTTTATTATCTACGAAGATTCTTGAAGATATCAAACGTGGTCCTTACTCCAAAAAATCCCCAATACGCTGTATCCCACATCACCTGTGATCGATAACAGTGTATTTGATGACTTTTTCAATGACGTCACTTTTATAGCATCATTTATCTCATGTAAATAACCCATTTTGTATAATTATTGCAAGAATTGGTACTTAATCATTTGTATTTGAGAATTGCTAGTGATTTAAGAGTAACTTGGTGAATGTTGACTAAAAGGCAACGTATTCTGGAGCTTAAACGAAAGAAAATGACATTTGAAGATTACTGTTCTGACAAAACATTACGCCTTATCATTAAGGGAAGATACGGGTATCTGTTGCCTGTGAATTTGACTAAAAGGCATGCATTCTGGAGCTTAAACGAAGACATTTTAAGATTACTGTTCTGACAGCCAATACGCCGTATCCATCAAGGAAGATACGGCGTATCTGTGCCTGCACTTCACCAAAGACCACGAAGGAAACATGACCAATACGCCGTATCCAGAAGAAGGCAATACGCCGTATTCAAGATATAGAATGTGAAGATTCTAGAAGATATCAAACGTGGTCCCTACTCCAAGAAATCCCCAATACGCCGTATCGAAGACCTTCGATACGCCATATCGACCTATTTCCAGACCTTATAAATAGAAAACTTAAAAATGAGTTTTAAGTGTGCTAAATCATATTCTCGATATCTAAACCATAAAAGTCAATTTTCAAAGGAGAAAAACTACAGATGAGGTCGAGCAACGCAATTAATTCCATAGGAGACAACGTGTAATTTTTTGTACTCTTGTAATCGTTTAGTTTTTGGTATCATTTATTAACTCGGTTAGTTTACCTTGGCTAAATTATTACTTTTATATTCATTATGACGTTTGAAGGCTAATACCCTCTTGGTATTAAGCCATTTTTATAAAGATTCTTAATGTTTGGTTTGTTTATTATGATTTCTTTAAATGTATCGTTGCATTACTTGTTTAGTTTTCATATTATGCTTTGTTTACGATGCATTTGTATGCGACATATTCATTCAACTGTATTAGTGATTCGGGACAAGTAATCTATAGATGCCAAGATAGCTATCTCAATATTAGATGATTAGTACATCTAGACCTATAGGATCACATAATAAATCTATCTTTGCCTTGGATTGTGAGCTTTAGTTGGATCCAACAGGTGACTCGGGAAAAGAGTATGTTCTTGATTTTATTAGTAAAGACTTGGTTTGTGGGCTACTAGTGTATGAATTGCCATAAGTAGTTAAGGGTGTAAAGTCTTATGAGCCAAGCGTTAACAAGATCCACCATTGATTTATCCCTTAAGATTAGATTATTAATCTCAGCACATTAAAGATGCTTTTGGAGAATGCGTTTAATGCTCCAATGGGCATGATTATATGTTGTCTAGGTCTTAGGAAGAAGTAGCGCCTAAGTCTTAAGAATGATATTGCACTCCTGGATAAGTAATACATTGCACTAAATAACATACCAACGTTCTGATTAGATTATCATGGCTAATAACAGTTTTCTTATATTCTGGCTAGACGCTCTTTTACCTTCTGTTGATTTGATTGCGTGTGTTTTAGTGTTTGAAATGGTTTTGTCACCACAAATCTGTGCAGTTCTCTTAGACTAAAAACCCCTTATCTATTAGATTTAGGATTAACATAGGTTTAGCATATATTAGACTAACTTAGATTAGAAAACCAAAGTATTAATAAATTGAAAGTGTTTCTCGCTCTTAGTGATCGACACCTTACTTACCACGAAACTCCCATCGATCGGGTACACTACCCGTGAAAGTGTTGTTTTAGGTAAAGTCAGCAAAATATAAATTTAAAACTTGGTAATCAATAAATTAACCCTACACGACAGCACATTAAGTTTTTGGCGTCGCTGTCGGGGAGTGAAAATAATCTTGATTTTTATTTGATATTTTGGTTTTTAACATTAGATTAGATCTAACCCTTAGGATTAGTGTAATTTAGATTAGTGTATATTCTGTATATTTGCTTGTATATTTTTGTGTTTAATTGTTTGCGTATTTAATTGTTTTCATAAATACACTGTTTTGGTCGATAACCCGATACGGCGTATCCACTTTCATTGGATACGGCGTATCCAACTTTCTTTCCAATACAGCTTATTCGTTTAAAATATTAATACGGCGTATTTAGTTCCATTGAATATGACGTATTGACCATCTGACACAATAACAGATCTGGTTTTTCGCATTCAATTTCCATGTATCTGTGTTTTCTTTCTCCTAAGTCCATCCTACTGATTGTTTATCCCTTGTTTCAGGTAGTGCATGACAATAAGTTCGACTAAGGAACTATTTACACCTTTTAAGGATCTGGACGAGTATTTTGACATCTAGGAAGCACTTTAAGACAACCAAGTCTCTTGACGAATCGATGATTTGCCTGATTTTTGATCTATTTTCTGGTCTAAGAAGAATATTCAGAGGAAGAAGTTGGCGGAAAACAATGGCAGACTTTTGAATATGAAGAAACTATGGAAACAATACAGAGCAAAAAATCGAGTTGACTATGGATTCGGGAGTTGCTATGGCCTCAGATCGAGACAAGGATAATTTTAAACTATAGGCCAATTTCTCAAGGAACTACTGTACCAACACTTTTCTGCTGTTCAGATCATGAAGTATGCTAATGAACATCATTGAGAAAGTCTTGAGATCGTGGATTTATGTCCAATATCTTAATATTATTATTGATCAAGTGAGCTTAGAGCCTTCCCTATGTCCTTATTGGAGCTGTAATGTGTTGGGCTAAGAAAATAAACCATTGGTTCGATTACAACTTGGGAATATCTGAAGACAAGTGGTTTCTAGGCAAGTATTGCCACATGCTTTGTACTGAAAGACAATAGAGGGAAACATCTAATTACTTTCAGCAAGATCCGGAAGAAAGCCTCTATCAAGCTTGGGTGCGATTCAATGAACTCTTGATGAAGTCCTCAACACTATTTAACAGAGACGCATGAGGTAGTCTTGTTCTATAATGGATTGGATGTTCCAACTCAACAAATTCTTGATTTAAGAGGTGCCATACAGTCAAAGACTGTTGCTGATGCGAAAGTAGCCATCCAATAAATGGCTGAATACTCTTAAAAATGGCATAATGGAACATCTAGAACCAGAAGTACTAAAACTTCTGACGGATTAGTAGCCATACAAGCACAACTCAACAATCTTGGAAGAGAAATCATGAAAGTGAATGAAAAAGTTTATGCTGCTCAAGTAGGGAGGTGAACATGTAAAGGTACCAACTACACAATGATTTCCCCACTCAAGGAAGAAGGGAAAACCCTCAAAGAAGCTTACTACACTCAATTTGGTGCACCTTTTCAAGGAGGGGGATATAGAGCAACTGCTCCGGGATTCTACCAAAGGAACAATGCGAACCCTTCGTACCAAGAACGAAGGCAATCTATAGAAGAAACCCTAAGCAAATTTATGGGGGAATCAGCAAAAAGACATGAGGAGAACTCCAATTTGATCAAAGAGATCCGAGCTTTAATGGATGCTACCATAAAGTACCAATGAGCATCAATTAAAACTTTGGAGATCCAAATCGGGCAATTTGTGCAATTGGGTATTCAGAAAAGAGGATTTGGAAGTTTATCGAGCTCCACAGAAACTAACCCGAGAGACCATGACAAGTCGATCTCACGTATTGTTGAAGCTGATGCAAGCTTGATATGCCGTATTAAATCACACCAATACGCCGTATTTACTAGATAGAATAGTACATCATAGTACGAGACAAGACAAACGACAATCCTGTTTCCAAATCGCTTGAACAATTGCTACTGTGAAGATAAGAATGGATCATATGGACCATAATTTTCAGAAGCTTACTCGTATGGAGCTTCACATACCAATAAATCTATACCACAAAAGGAGAAAGACCTAGGGAGTTTCACTTTACCTTGCTATACTAATAATATTTGCTTTGATAATGCCCTTGCTGACTTAGAAGCTAGCATAAGTGTCATGCCTCTCTTGACCTACCTTAACTTAGGTTTAGGCGAATTAACTCACACTAAGTTAACAGTTAAATTTGCAGATAGGACAGTGAAATATCCAAAAGGAATTGCTGAAAATGTACTAGTTTGTTTAGTAATATTGTTTCACCGGTAGAATTTTATTTATTCTCTGATATGCATGAGGATTTCAAGTGCTTGATCCTTGGAAGACCATTTTTGTCTACCGCCCATGCTAAGATTGATGTTTTCAAAAGGAAAATTACTTTAAGGGTTAGGGAAGAGAAAATAATTTTTAAAAGTGTTAAACCCGCTAGTAGTTTAATTAAGAGGGTCTACATGCTAAGCTTAAGAGAAAGAATGAAACTTGATTTAGAAGCTAGGCTAATGGGAGAGACTTTGGTGTTAAATAGATCATTAGAAACTTTCTTTGGAGATTACATAGAACTAAACGATCTTAATGTACCATTAGAGCTTAGGAGAGATCAAGTTGATAATTTAATGCCCATCATTGAGGAAGGTGAGGTAGTTGAGGAATTTAGAGCTAAGAATGATACTAGAATGGTTAGAAAATTTTTTGGATACCATAGTGATTGCGACCACGATAAGAAGATCCGTATTGATTGTGCCTACAACTTAAAGTTTTCTTGCATGACAGGTTTTGAATTTTTACACGCTAATTTTTTCCCTATCTTATACGTAATATTGATGTCCAAGAAGTTTTATAATTCTATAATGAAGGATGCTGGAGAGAAGATAGATATTGTAATGGAGGAAACTTGCCAGGAGCTTTCATAATTGGAAACACACTCCATTACCAAAATTTAGAATGGTACGATGCTTTGAAAGATAGCAAACTCAAAGAAGAAGCTTTAAAGAATAAAGCCATCATGGAAGGGATGATTGACAAAGATGAAGAATCAAGTAATGAAGGTTAGAGAAGATGGGACGAATTTAACAATACCAACCGTGATAATAAAGAAAGTGAGAATGAGATGGAACATAAAGATGAAGAAAGATGTGAAGTATTTGATGATCATGAGCGGCTAGTTTGCTATATAAGAAGATTCGAGATGGTTAAGTATTCATTCAGAGATGAAGAAGAGTATGTGGCTATAAAAGAAAATGAATACGAATATTTGATGAACACAAGCAAGGAAGCAATCCACGCATATCAAGAAATATTTCGCATGATGGACGAAGGATGGATGGTGACGCGCACCGAGTGAAGAAAGCTGGAAGGAAAAAGTATAACTTAAAGACTAGCTGAAAGAAAAGTGCTTCCCGGGAGACAACCAGGATTGTTATTTATTTTTATCTAGTCTGTCTTTCCAGACATCAATACGGTGTATCCGCTCCATACCATACGGCGTATTGAATGTCTGGACGTTATCACTCCTTTATTTTTATGCACTTTAAACATTATTGTCAATTCTGTCAATACGACGTATTCATGTATATGATATGGCGTATTCAACAAACTAACCCGTATTTAGATACTTTTTACAGGTTTCTCAATACGGCGCATTCCAGTTTATGGATACTGCGTATTAGTCTCATGTACAGTTTATTTAGCTTATTTAATTAACCGTAGATACCCGAGATAGGATTTTGCATGTTTTTCCTATATTTTGCACAAGACCTTGCTGCAAAGAAATCGACGAAGTTGGTGAAGTATCTACAATATGGAAATCTAGAAGTGTTGGAGTCTTGAAATCTCAAGACGGCTGTTCAACAGACATCCTTGCTCATAAACTCAACTTGGAGAATCTACCGAGCAAAATATTAGGGGAGTTTCTCATTCTAATTCTTTTAATTTCCATTTTAATGTTTTTATCTATACAATGAGGACATTGTATAATTCAAGTGGGGAGGGGAGATAGGAATTAGAATGTATACTTGTCCTATTTTTCACATAAAATGCTTAAATTTAAATTTTTTCAAGCATACTTTTACGAAATTACTTGTTACATAACCTGCACATAATAACCCTTATTAGATATTGTGAGGATTTAACCTTATCCGTTTCCAAATGTTTACCCAAATTCCATAAAAATATGAGTGTGCCGGTGATGTTGTAGACTTTAGAACTTGGCTTGGTATATCTATTCGAGACCACAATAATGAGTACTATGGATTTAGATGGAGTAACTTGTTTAAATTGGTAAATTTCTAGGATTACACCCAAAAAGCCTTTATATGTTGTTTTATTAACTAACTACACTGGTTAGTTAAATCCCCGTATAAACCCTTTGTTTACTCTCATCTTAAGAGTAAGATACCCCTAGAAAAACCAATAGAGCCAATCCTTTAGGAATAACACCAACTGTTTGTTTCGTTACACCTTTACACCTTAGCCTACCCTGTTAGATTAAGTCCATTTATCAGTTGCTAGTTGCTTAAAGTGTAAAGTATGTATTTCTCGAGTCTTGTGTCAATTTTCTATCTTTGGTACGGTTGGGAAGAAATTTGCACATTGCAAATGGGAATGTATAAAGTAGTCAAAACTCGTGTATTTTCACTACCAACACAATTATTGGTACGTACGAAGAATGAAGAATTATCGAAGGATTTATCCAGAGTTATTATGATCGTGAAGATGGTGAAATTACACCAAGTTTCGTAGTATAGTATTGGGAAAAAAAATAAAAAAAATTAGAAAATCGCAACAAAAAAAAGAGGAGGAAAGTTTGAAGATAATCGTTTCACAAAAGCTTAGACCGAAGGAATTATATGAAGGATCGATTATTCGTTGATACATCTTATAAGTCAACGATGTAAATTTTATATAAAGTGGTAGATATCGCCACTTGTCTTGTAAAAGTATGTAAAGTATGGGATGATTGGGAAGTTGACCGTTACGGGAACTCCAACTCAAGTTGTTGTTTTTGATCTATGATCAAGACGTTTGTAAATAGTTATGTGTAAATCATGGTAACGGTCGGAAAAAAGTGTCTAGCAACTTATATCTTGGACCTAGTATATTTGTTTCGTAATTTTTGTTCAACAACAATTTAATTCCCTTTCTTAATCATTAACCATGGGTTTTACGTGAATAAGGATGTGTACGAGCATGCATGTCTATTCTGTCATTACGGCTATGTATGCACGTCTCAGCTGCCTTGTTGGTTTATTACTATTGGTAAAAGTTAGAAGATCCCTACCCTATATCATTCTTCATCCTTAGCCCTTGGTTAAACTCGAATGATGATGTGAACGAACACACATGTCTATTCTGTCATTATAGCCAAGCATGTGTGCTTCAGCTGCCTTGTTGGTGTGGTACTTTTGGTGAAAGATTGTAGAATGATCAACCCTAAGCCTTATAATAAAAACTATTTTACCTTTATAAACTTGTTACTCCTTAGCTCTAGTGGTGGAGATGTGTATCCTTGCCAAACCTATGATAGAATACTCGTCACGACCGAGCAATTGAGTGAATTAGTTACATGTTACCACAGAGATTAGTTTAGTGATTTGAGTGTTTTCATCTTCTTATTTCATCAGGTGTTTGGTTGTGTACTTGTAATAGATCAAATAAATGCTTAAACGGAAAAATCCTTAGGGATGCATTTTCAAAAACTTCTAAAGGCTACTTGAGGACAAGTAGGATTCAAGTGGGGGGATATTTAATGACATCAAATAATGTCACTTTTATAGCATCATTTATCCCATGTAAATAACCCATTTTGTATAATTATTGCAAAGAATTGTTACTTAATAGTTTGTATTTGAGAATTGTAGTAATTATGAAGTACTTGGTGAAAGTTAACAAAAAGGCATGCATTCTGGAGCTTAAAGAAAGAAATATGAAGATTAGTGTTCTGACAACCAATACGCCGTATCCATCAAGGAAGACACTACGTATATGTGCCTACACTTCACCAAAGACCACAAAGGAAACAAGATCCAATACGCCGTATCTAGGTATGACCAATATCCGTATTCAAGCCATATGGAAATAAAATATTCTAGAAGATATCGAACGTGGTCCCTACTCTAAGAAATCCCCAATACGCCAATGGACAAGAATGAGAAGGATTTATTTATCGATATATATATGGAAAAATATATATATGTTATAATATGAAATTTTCATTTATTTGAATATAAATGTTAATTATGTAATTATTTAATACTAATACGAGATATTTATACGACGCAGATTGTCATGGAGAACCCTAATCATCTTAACGAGCCGAATGAAGCTATTCCCGAAGTGAACCCAGTTGTTCCCGAGCCGAACCAAGTTGTGGATATCCATGATCCCAACGAAATGGTTGACATTCCCGACGATATTGATTTGGTTGATTATGACGAAGAAGATCCTGAAGAAGATCCTGAAGAGGAACCCGAGGAAGATGTTGATATTGAGCTCGAGGATGATGCTGAGTTGATATTTCCTTATGAGGTGGAGGGTGACAAAACCCCGCCACCTGGAGATGTGTCATCTGATTCTGTGTCATCTGATTCTGAGTCAGAGGACGAGGAGGTCGATGTTGTACCCGAGGCTACTGCTGGGACTATTACCCAAAAGCCTTATGCTATTCGCGACTTTCCAAGGGGCTTATTTGAGGTAGGAGAGTCATCTTCTGCTCGTGACTCATCTCATGTTGATGGATTAGCACCGTGGGCCTTAAGGCGTGATTTAGAGGCATCACGTGCACAAGCTAGAGTCATGGAGGCTGAGTTGGGTACGTGTCAAACTGAGATTGCTCTTCTCAAATCCAAGAATAAAATCGGGGAAAAAGAAAGGGAGTTACTTAATCATGATTTGGAAAATGTCGAGCGTGCTTTGGGTAATGTTCTCGAGAGGATGTCGGTTTTAAAGAGTAGGGAGAATGCCACATTGAAGAAAAGATTGGCTGAGACTGAGACTAAGGTGGTGCTGGAGCCGGTGGTGCTGGAGCCGGTGGTGCTGGAGCCGGTGGTGCTGGAGCCGGTGGTGCTGGAGTTGGTGGTGCCGGACCGGCAGCGCCCGAAATTACTGGGTGTACTTACATAACATTCATGAAGTGTGACCCACAACCTTTTAAAGGCACCGAAGGTGCCGTGGGATTATGTCAGTGGTTTGAGAAACTAGAATATGTGTTTCGAATCAGTGATTGCAAGGAAAGGGATAAGGTGAAATTTGCAACTGCTACTCTCCAAGGTCGTGCATTGACTTGGTGGAATGGAAGGATTGCTTCCATGGGTATTGATGCTGCTAATGGTACTCCATGGACTGAGGTGAGAAAGTGGATGACCGAGGAATTTTGTCCTCGAAGTGTGTTGCAAAGGCTGGAGCAAGAATTGTACAACTTGAAGTTAAAAGGGACTGATATTGATGGGTATACAAACCGATTCCACAAATCAATTACCATTCACTTCTTGAAAGCATCATTAACATAAAATAGACTTAATTATCTTTTCAACGATATAAAGCACGCCTTCAAACTCTTTACGGTTTAGTTTTTACGACCTAAACAAGATCGACAAAATATGTTGGACTCAAATCAGTCGGGCGGCAAAATAGCCACGCCGGCCGGCTGTTGAGAAGCCGAGCGGAAAAACAGCCACGCCGGGCGGCAAAATATTTTTGGTCACTCAAAAATGCATTTTGACACTTTTTTTGAAAAACTAACTTTTCGAACTCGACATTGCACGAAACTTTTCAGAATTCATTAAAATAATATAATACATCATTTCCATAATCGTTTGTGGTCTAAACGACCCCAAAACATATACTTTACGGTGTTTACCAAACACCCTGTTTGACCCGTTTACAAATACTTTAACACACATCTATAACTATTGACTTTGACTCACTTTAACTTCCACAACCATACTTTTTACAGCTATAACAAGACAACCATGACACTTTATACTTTCCAAAATACTTTAACTCGACATTTAGGGTTCAACCTTGATTTAAGCTCGGTGCTATTACTAAGCTCATAGGCACGTTCCATTACACTTTCAACCCCATTACCCTTCTAATCATCACTTCCAATTCTACGCCTTAATCCAAGCATTACCTTCATTGCAAGAACCTACAAAACAGTTCATCTATAACACATAAGCTTTTGCTTAGTAAGTAAAACAGTTATAACATACTATCATACATCGTTCACACATATAGGCTTCATATTCATTCAAAATACTATTCCATGAACTTCACATATTACAAGTTACATTAAGCACTTTAACCACAACATTCGTGCTATAACATATAGTCATTACTTTAATCACTTTCAACACCACATCTCTAATCATCACATACCTTAGCTAGTCTCATACTAGTCTAATGCATAATTGGCTAGTCATTCCAAACTAGCAATTTGTTCTACTTCAATCTAATTATTGTAAACCAAGGCCTTCTTATACCTTAACACAATTATAAATATAACACATATATGTTAGAATTCAATATAACATCTTGCTAGTCATATTACTTACCTTAGCTTTAAGCTAAGTTATCAAGAAAACCCAACTTATCATCATCATCATCCAAGCTTACCATCCTAGTATCATAATCCTCACCATATTCATTATTACAATAAACAATACATGATTAGGGTTTATATAACCTAATTACACACCCTTCATTACATCTTGACATCATATGATTATACCTTGATCATATGATGAAAACCTCTAATTATACCAATTACTCATAACCCATAATTTCTATAACCTATAATTTCTATAACCTCATACTTTATTTATAAACATCTTTTACCCAAAACCCTCAATTCATCTCAAGAACCATAATTCATAATTCTCAAATTAACTCAAGATAGGATACTTACATATTGTAGAATCATTGCTAGAGCTTATTCTTGCCAAAATCATACTTAATTCACCAAGGTTAAACATCTTCATTGATCATCTTCTTTTTCCCTTGATGACATCAAATAACGTCACTTTTATAGCATCATTTATCCTAGCTATATTGCTCGTTTTACATTATTTATGCATGATTTGGTACTTAATTGCTTATATTTTTATTTCAAGTAATTATCGAGCAAAGAGTGAAAGTTAATCAAAGGCACACATATTGGAGCTTAAATAAAGAAATCATGAAGAGCACTGTTCTGACATTATATAACCGTATCCATCAAGGAAGATATGGCGTATCCGTGTCCTAAACTTTACTCGGCAACCACGAAGATACGAAGATCAATACGCCGTATCCAGGTGGACCCAATACGTCGTATTCATGAGACGGTTCATGGAACATTCTGGAATATAATAATCGTGGAGCCCACACCAAGAACCCCCCAATACGCCGTATTAAACTCCTTTAATATAGCGTATCAACTTAATTCCAGACCCTATAAATACAGAACCCTAATGACGGATTTGAGAGAGCACACAAATATACCAAAGACTGAGAAGAAGACATTAACCACCAAGTTTGACTTTTAAAAGAGAAGATAAGCCACTAAGGTCTTGCAACGCCCTTCAATCCATATGAAACCCTTGTAATTTATATAATTTAAATACGCGTTCGGTTTTTGGTATCGTTCATTATTGTTTAGTTTACCTTAATCGTTCATCTATGACATTTGTATAGTTACAATGGCTATTGGCTAATACTTTTAAGTATTAGCCATGTTTATGATAATTTAATGTTTAGTTTATGTTTATTTTGACTGCATCTTATTCGTTGTATGTTGATTATGTTTATCAATTTATACTCGTTTATGTGCTTAAGTATGTGTTTAATTTATCATTTTGGATCTAGTTGTACGGACCAAGTATACTAGAGTCTGGGATAAAACTACATACAGTTTATATGTGACTTTGGATTAATAGGACTATAAATTCATGTCTTTAGTGCTTCCCCTAGTTGGTGAATGGTAGACTAAGTAGTGAATTAGGATTACAAATACATTTTGATTCCTTGCTTAGAACACTACTGGCAGTAGACTACCAATATATATATAACGATTGAACATAAGTTAGTAAAGTCTCGATGAGCTAGGATTTAATAAGATCACCATTATTGTCTTCTAAGATAGATTATAATCAACCGTGAGTACTTTATGCGGATGTGGTTAATTGTGACATAATTGCCAGATCTAGGTTTTAGGAAGAAGTACCGCCTAAATCTTGGAATGATATATCAACAACGAGATAAGACAATCATTGCACTTATAAACTAAAACCTGCATTTTATTTGATTAAATATGGTTAATACGTTTTCCTTAAAATAGGCTTGACCGCTTCTCTATCTATTAATTATCGAACTTGTGTGTGTTAATCGCCTCAATCTCAGTCTAGGTAAACCAAAACTCGTGCCAGTCTCTAAAGCTGAAAACCCCCCTTTTACATTATTTTAGGTTTAACATAGAATAAATTAGGACTAACTTAGATAACTAAAATACTGATAGATTTAAGTGTTAACACTCGCTCTTAGTGATCGACACCTTACTTACCAATGAACCTACAACTGATCGTGTACACTACCCGTTAGTGTTTGTTAATAGGTAAAGTCGACAAAATATAAATAATAAAACTTGAATATAAATTACCTACGCACAACGACACATCATCCCTCCTTTTTCTTCTCTCTAGGTAGACACACATACTTAAGAGTAAGTTTTTAAATGAATTACTAATAAAGGGTTGAAGTATGATAAGTCATATAATGTAGAGAACATGATAAAGTATAATGTGATCGTATGGTATGATTAAGTTTGAGAAGTATATGAATGATAAAGAATGAATAGAATCATGTACATATATGAAAGAGATGTATGATGAGTAAAATGAATTAATAGGTGTGTCTTAAAGTAAACCAAATGTGAGGTTTATATACGTAAAAAAGAAAGTGTTGGTATAAAATTGATCATGAGGTCAACATGAGGTTGACAAGAAAACAATAAATGCATATGAATATGTAATTTATGAGATAGACAAGTATCAATTGAATCTTGTAAAATATAATGAAGGATGATAAAGTGTGATTTAGAATTGCATAAGGCAATAAAAAAGTGGAAATAAAAAAGTAGATGATTAAAAAGTACGTAAATGACAAAAGGGGTAAAGAATGATAAATTTAAATTTAGCTTAGATCAAGTGTGAAAAGTAATGGTATCCTTCGGGATAACCTAAGAATGTTAACGATGAACGTAATGGTATCCTTCGGGATAGCCTAAGAATGTTAACGATGAATGCAATGGTATCCTTCGGGATGGCCAACTTGTTAAAGTGTAAAGTGAATGTCAATGGTACCGCAAGGGTATGGTTAAAGTCCCTTCAAGAGAATGTGATAATGATTTGGATCCAAGGCAAAAAGGGGTAAAAATGTAACATGGGGAAAAGTGAAAGAATAAAGGTCAATAAATGTAAAATATAAAAAAGGTTAAAAGTTAAAGTCTGTAATAGTAGTTGGAGTGTTATGTCGAAAGTGTATAAGTAGGATGATTCATAATCTCCTTGTTTAAATGGATTGGGATGCCTCTTTATTTAAGTAAAGAAATTGTGAATCACTGAACCATAAGTTTATATTTTCTTATTTGCATTGATTGGGACACCTCTTAATGTTAATACAGATGTATAGATGAGTGGGCTTATGTGCTCTCGGCATAGCATAGGAAGGATTAAAGAAGTAGAAAATGAGAGTCTAAAATTAGTTAGACGTCGTAGGAAATAAGATAGGCGAAATAGGAATTTAAGTGTGACTTTTACTAGAGACTTTAGGAGAAGCCTACGTTTTAGACGTTAAGACTATAGGTCAAAGGATAAAAGTTAAAGTGAGGTTATAATATGCCTTATGACATAGTGTAATGACTATGGTGGTCACTAAGTATTATTAACACCCTAATGTAAATTTGGAAGGTAATAGTCAAGGTTTGACTTATGTAGTCAAAGTGTTGAATTATTCTAAGTGACTTATAGTCCTTGATGAAAATTAACTAAAAGATGTAAAGAAAGCAAAGTGTTATAATAGAAATGATAAAAGGAATGTTAAGATGACTACAGTAAATATGATAGTATTAACTAATGTTTGACTTACGTTAAGTCAAGATAATGCAATTTCTCAAGTAACATGTAGTTCTTGATGAAAGTTTAGAAAAGGAATGAATGAGAACGTAATGATATAGAGAAAAGTTACTAAAATGATGGGATTGACAATGGTAAAATGTTACCTAAATGACGTTGTCATTAGATAGATTGTAAATATAATAGAAATAAGCAAGAAGTAGAACGGGTCAAGGGTAGTCGGTTGTGTTATAACATGGCTAGAGTTTCAAAACCATATAGGTTGTTGCAACTAGTTGAGTATATGTCTGAAATTGCTAAGATAGAATGATGGATAAAATGTGACCGAGTTTTGGTTAGTATTATAAGAAGAGATTTTGGGGACGAAATCTAAATATAAGGGTAGATTTGTAACACCCAAAAATCGGATTTTAGGTATTTAATTACTAAAATGCCGCTGGGTAAGTTTGACTATGACTTTATAAGTTTGATTGCGTTATGTGATTGGTTAGTCAAACCCGATAGTCAAACCTAAAGTCAAATGTATAAGTTATAGTGTTATTGAAAGTTTAAGGGGACTAAGTAAAAGAAATGAAACTTAAAGGACCAAATGTGCCTAAGTGGCAATCTCACAACTAACTTAATACTAGAACTATCCTTAAAGTTCCGAGGATTTCATAAGTGTATATGTATGTCGACCTAGAGAGAAGAAAAAAGAGGGAAAAAGAAGATGATCAATAAGGATGTTTAACCTTGGTGAATTAAGTATGATTATGGCAAGAATAAGCTTCGACAATGATTCTACACTATGTAAGTATCTTATCTTGAGTTAATTTGAGAATTATAAATTATGGTTCTTGAGATAAATTAGGAGTTTTGGGTAAAAGATGTATATAAATAAAGTATTAGGTTATAGAAATTATGGGTTATGAATAATTAGATGTTTTTATCATATGATTAAGGTATGATCATATGATGTCAAGATATAATGAAGGGTGTGTAATTGGGTTATATAAACACTAATTATGTTTTGTTTATTGTAATAATAAATATGGTGATGATTATGGTACTAGGATTACAAGCTTGGATGATGATGATGAGTTGGGTTTTCTTGATAACTTAGCTTGGAGCTAAGGTAAGTAAAATGACTATAACACAATGTTATATTGAATTCTAACATATATGTGTTATATTTATAACTGTGTTAAGGTGTAGGAAGGCCTTTGTTTATAGTAATTGGATTGAAGTAGAACAAATGACTAGTTTGGAATAACTAGCCAACTATGCATTAGACTAGTTTGAGACTAGCTCAGCTATGTGATGATCAGAGATATGGTGTTGAAAGTGATTGAAGGAATGACTTTATGTTATAGCGCAAATGTTGTGGTTAAAGTACTTAATGTAACTTGTGATATGTGAAGTTTATGAATTAGTATTTTGAATGAATGTGAAGCCTATATGTGTGAATGATGTATGATAATATGTTATATCCGTTTTAATTACTAAGCGAAAGCTTGCGTGTTATAGTTGAAATATTTTATAGGTTCTTGCAATGAAGGTAATGCTTGGATTAAGGCGTAGAATTGGAAGTGAGGATTAGAAGAGTAATGGGGTTGAAAGTGTAATGGAACGTGCCTATGAGCTTAGTATTAGTACCGAGCTCAAATAAAGGTTTGTTAGATATTAGAAAAAGACTTGGTCACTCCGTGTATTTTACTGTTTATTATAGCTCGTAGTTTAATAGTTAATAGTACAATTTTCGGTATTAAGTCGGGTACTAATACCCGGTATATTGTAAGTACTATATAAGCCTCTTCCAACTTTAGAAGAGGCAAGCTAGTCATTTATTCCTTTTATACAAAAATACATTTTCTCTCACTAGAAAAACTCTCTCATGTGTTTCTCTCTCTAGAAACTAGCCAAGTCCAAGAATCGACCCCGTGTTATGATATTTGATATACCACAATTGGTATCAGAGCTTATGGGATGATTAGATCGTGTGTATGTGCGTTTTCTTGCTTGTTTTAGATCGAAAAGTGTACCATTGAAGGCTCCTAGTTCGTTTTTGAAGTTCTCCGAATTTTTGATGTTTGTGTTGATAAAGTTTGGGTGTTTCTAGTTGCTATTGCCTTATGGTACT
>BQNB010065984.1:0-27109 GCA_026074375.1 Tanacetum coccineum | reverse complement strand
AACCCATATTCTTTTAAGCTAGTTAATCAATTTTACATGTTTAACCTATACGTAAGAAAGCATAACCTGGAAAGACTCATTAACATATACGTAAAAAAAACAAATAGGTTGATATTGTAATCCGTAAATCAAATGCCTTATAAACATCAAAAGCCTAAAACATTGTAACACTTGATATCAGAATGTCAAAATGGGTATCAAAGTTCGTGTCACACTAAGAGTTACGTTGATTCTTATTTGTTGCTCACTTACTCAAAGCACGTGCCAAATCTATACTAAAAGAATTTAACATGCAACATTAAGGCTACGTTTATTTGGAGAAAAACACCCTTGTTTTCCACAACAAGTTTTGTGGAAAACAAGGAAAACAGAGATCGCGTTTATTTTGTCGTTTTTCAACAAAATTCTCTACAAAACACAAAATCCATATTTTCTCCTTTTATACACAAAACTAGAAAACAATTTTATTTTGTTTTCTCCGTTTTCCTTTTATGACACCCATATCTACTTTCCCCTTATTTCCTAAGTTTTATAAGTTTTTTAATGTTTATGTACGCTTACAGAATTTTTTTAAGTTTTCGTTCGTTTTTTTACGTTTTCGCCTGTATTTTTACATTTTCGTTCGTTTTTTTTACGATTTCGTCTGTTTTTTACGATTTCGTCCTTTTTTTACGATTTCGTCCGTTTTTTTACGATTTCGTCCGTTTTAGCCCGTGTCCGTTTTGGCCCGTACCCGTTTTGCCTGATGCCCACGCCCGCCCGTTTTGCCGCCTCAATTTTTGTGTTTTGAGTATGTCTTTATAATATTACAAAAGTAAATAGAGAATTGAGATAGAAACAACACACTTGAACATGTATTCTAGTTTTGTAAAATGGAAAACACAAACACATGTTTCTTTAACTAAACACGTTTTC
This sequence comes from Tanacetum coccineum, assembly GCA_026074375.1. Lineage (NCBI taxonomy): Eukaryota > Viridiplantae > Streptophyta > Magnoliopsida > Asterales > Asteraceae > Tanacetum > Tanacetum coccineum. The sequence continues at coordinate 26,194 of BQNB010065984.1, read as the reverse complement.
CAAATTTTCAATTATTTTGTAGAGATGAAAACTGTAACACCCCCATTTTGATAAATATAGCAGCGGAAGCTAATCTGGGGTATTACTTCATGAATCACAGACACAATCATAGAAAACGACTCAATAGAGACTTTTTAAAAGATACTTATCAATCATTTAAATCAGAGTTTACAAAAGCAGGTCCCCAAAAGTAGAAATATAAATATGTGAATATAACAAGTTTTTAGCCTTCTTCAAGTCCAAGCCACCCCATCCATAAGTTGCTCAATTACCATGAGATAACATGCTAAAAAGGGTCAACAACAAAAGGTTGAGTGAAATTCATAAGGTTTGAAAAATAAGTTTGAATACAATGTATGAATGGAAATATTGGCATTGCATGACAATTATCATGATAACATTTATTATTAGGAGAAACAGTATATCATGGAAAAACAGATTGAATATTATATGGTGAATGCAAGTTTATAGTGATTGGGACTACGTTGTTTACACCCGTAATAGGTAATAAGGCAAATCAATACATTTATTATTGAAAATGGTAACATTATTATACACCTGAAGCTCATGAACAAACCATACGTTAACATGGGGAAATCACCGACTGATATTGTTAGGGATAATATCCCCGTGGTAAAAGGTACTTGCCAGTTACATATTAGGACCAAATATAAGCGTTTGGCTACCCAACATGGGTATAACAAATGGGAGCCGACACCCCCAATAGATATATTTTCACAATATTCGCTTTCACGACCTATCGCAATGCAAGTAAATAATGTTCATGATAATGGACATAATAGCACTGGAAGCTACTTAGGCAATAATATTTCTGATAGCATACATAACTGACAACATACATTTAGGAAACACACTGTATTCATGGTTTATAGCATTTATCACGGTTATTAAAAGTATGTGAGGTTATTAAGTCTTTTGAAAAGCATCACAGTGTTATAAGATAAATGAGTATGTAAAAAAAGAGTTTTGAACAAGCATGGTATCCCCAATACGCAAGTTTATAAAACATGTAAATAAGTAAAGGCGATAATGAACTTCACCTTAACAGGAAAAACTAATTAAACACAAAAAGTATATCAAAGGAATGGGCGTCTGTATGGTAGTACGAACGTTTTCTAACTTCGGGCGGAAAGTATATCACTTGAAAGAAAAGCAGCTTCGTCCCGTAACCAGATAATATTTCGAGTCCTTAGGAAGACTTGTACTCTATAACTTTATCTCTAAGAGTTAAAATTGTTTATACAGTTTAATCGGAGAGTTTGGATTTAGTGTATCACCAGTTCGGCCAACATAATTCCGAGGTCATTCCAGTAAACGTTTGAGGACTAGGGCACTAAAATCGTAAACGCCAACACTCAGTCAACGTAATACCAAATGAAACCCTCTTATATGAACTTCCCTATTATTGTGATACGATAAATCGGTTTTAAGCGTTTTGATCAATATCGTGGAATAGATAAGCACGACAAGCGTTACTAAAGTTATGTCTTATAATGTTTTGAATCACGTTTAAATACTTTTTCAAGAATGTTACATTTTAGACCCTTAATAATGAAAAATGCCAAAATACCTCTTGGAGTTTTGCACTTTGTTTACGAGTATGGTCCTTCAAGTTTTATAAAAGATGACAAAGTAACCCTTTGCACTTGGAAAGTGACATAATAGACACCCTATAGTTATACTTTAGAAATATGGCAAAATATCCTTTTATTTATAAGTTCAGAATGTTACGAATATATACCCCTTGCATAGATAATATTTACAAAACAAGTCTGAATTGCCATGCAATCTTATTTTAAGTTTCTAAATGACATTTGCATGTTATATCTTATTAATATAAGCTAAAATATGAAGATTTAACGTAACGAAAGTTTAAAATAACGATTCGTTAAGCTAGAAACCAAAACGGATCGAATTAGGGTTTTTAAACAAAAACGCGTAGGTTTTTAATCTAAATTCTTTCAAAAATCAATAAAGTTGTTATAATAACATTAATTAAGCATGTTAGGATAAATTATAACAATAGTTTACAAGATTAGCCTTATAGATTAAAGCAAAACATGAAATTAGGGTTCATCAATGACTCGTTTGGATCAAAAAGGTAAACACAGATGTTTTTGCGTTCAAAGCATTTAACAACGATTTTAGCATATCCATGTAACATTATAAGGTAGAAAAATAGAATGTAGCTTATGAACCTGGTTGTTAGAGCTTATATCTGAAACGTCAAAATCGGACTTTTTACCATCTACGCCTAGAATAACAACTCCGGGCTTCTTTTCTGGTTTCTTTGCCTTTACTTCGATCTTGGACTTCTATAATCTCTATTTCTGCTATGGGAGTATTTTAATCCATTTGTTGTGTAAGAGAGAAGTTTGTGGGTGGTTTTAAATGTGAAGGGTTGTTTCCCCCTATGTATAGGATTCGAATGACCCTAATAAGACCAAGGAACACTTAATGGCCAGGTCTGGACAGTGTGGTAGCATCTAGGATGATGAGAGAGCTCTAACATGATTATCAAAGGCTATAAAGTAGCAATGGAGGTTGTTGGAGGGTTTATAATGGGTGTTGTGTGTATGGCAAGAAATGGAACAACAAGGGATGATGAAGCATCTTGGTGGCCATGGAATGTGTTTTGATGTACTTGGTAAGCTTCTATGGAGATGTCTTGGAGGTGCAGGTGAGGTGTGATATATCGTGGTGGTTCTAATAAGTTTTTAAGGAGCGGTGTTTGGTTTTGATTTATGCAGGGCTGTTTTTGGACATCCAACATCGTCCTCCGTAAAATGTTGGTCATTTACAAACCGTAACTCTGATGAAGCTCAAACCAGTGATCATGGTTAGATATTTGAGTCCTCTACAACTTTTAGTTTTTACATATTTTTGGGGTTACATACAAACATTTAGAATAATACCGCATTTACTACAGGTGTGGCAATCTGCGCACCTTTGCCATTTCGGCTATAACTAATTCATCCGATATCGAATCGGGTTGAGTTCACCGGCAAAATGATCACAAGACATAGGGCTACAACCTAGTATTTTCACTTAATATCCAGAACCTATTGATTTTTCTCAGTTCCTATGTTTTATCAACCGATTATATTTCTTGAAAACTATAATTAGTTTAAGGTGTAACCGAATTTTTCTATGTTTTAATATTTTTGGTTTAAGGGTGTATAATTAGGTTTTAATTAGGGTTTAGAAGTTGTGCATTGGGTGTTTGTACCTTGTGTTAAAGTGGTGGTAAGATATAAACATGATTTAGGAGGTAAAACGACCTAGTTTGTATTTCATGCACAATTGACTTGTACATTGGGCTTTAGAAAGTTGTAACTTGATTTAGGAGGGAAAATATATTCAAATGTTGTGCATTATACTGGATTATAACAAGCTTTAAAGCTTTACAATTCATTTATAGTATACATTTTCATCTAATTATAAGCTTTTTGATGTAAATGTTAACGTTAATGCTTTTTTTTGAATAACGATTGAAAAGGTACGTTTAAAAATAATAAGTACTTGGTAAAAATGATATTAAAGAAGTATGTTGTACTTGACATTTAGGAGGTTTACAAAAGATATAAACATAGAAATAGACTGTTTAAAAAGTAGTTGTGTGAACTTGTTTTTGTTTGCAATGGTAAACAATGTACATAATATAATGTAAAACAGCCCCCGAAAAATTTTCTTGTACAAATGTGATCATAATATAATAAGTAGATATTTCATTGATGAAAATTTTGGGTTGTTATAGTCTCTACCCCTTAAAGAAATCTCGTCTCGAGATTTAGATGAATGTTAAAGTGAGATTAGGTAATTGATAGGAATACTTAGCATGAACTCAATTTTCATGTTAGGCTAATCAAGGTTACAAGTCCACGTGTGTGATGCATTTATAATTATGTTGCGCACCATAATTATAATTGCCTCCTTTCACACGTCTACTTATTTTCAAGATTACACATCTCTAATAACTTGGTAGAAAAATAATATAAGTTATAATAGTTACGTAGTATTTGGTAAGCAAATTTCTTACATACACTGCTTGGGGAAATGGAGTGCACAAGAAAGAGATGCATAAGAAAAGTAGTGTATAGTTAATGTTTACCCTTGTTCTTTATAACTATGACTCAGATACCACCTACTGTACACTCCCCCCAATTTTGATAAATAATAGCAGCGGACGCAATCTGGGGTAGTAACTTCATGAATCACAGACACCATCATAGAAAACGACTCAAAGACACATTTTAAAAAATACGGTAGCATTTATTTTAAAATCGGAGTTTTACAAGCAGTCCCAAAATCTAGAAACATAAAATGGAATGATAACAAGTTTTAGCCATCTTCAATTCCATACCACTATGCCATTATTGCTCAAGTACTTAGATAAAACATGCTAAAAAAGGGTCAACAAAAGGTTGAGTGAAATTCATAGGTTTGAAATGTAATAGTTGAATACAAGTTATAATGGAAATATTGGCATTACTGGGATAATTATCATGGAGATCAGTATTATTATGGAGAACAGTATTATCATGGAAAACAGTTGAATATTATATGGTTGAATGCAAGTTTAATAGTGATTGGGCTACGTTGTTATACACCCGTAATTGGTAATAATTGCAATGAATACAATTATTATGGAAAATGGTAACATTATTATTACACCTAAGCTCATGACACCAATACGTTAATAGGGAAGATCACCGTAGTGATATTGGTTAGGGACAGATGTCCCCGTGGAAAAGGTAACTTGCCAAGGTTACCTATTAGGACAAATATAGTGCGTTTGGCTACCCCAAGCATGGGTATACAAATGGGAGCCGTCACCCCCAATAGATCTATTCACAATATTCGCGTTCACTCGCAATGCAAGTAATTAATGGTTCATGATATGGAAATAATGGCACTGGAAGCTACTTAGGCAATAATATATCTGGATAGCATACATTTAGAAAACACTTGTATTCATGGTTTATAGCAGGTATCACGGGTTTATAAAGTATGTGAGGTTATTAAGTCTTTGAAAAGCATTCACATTGTTATAAGATAAATGAGTATGTAAAAGAGTTTGTGAACAAGCATGTATCCCCCTCGCAGGTTTATAAAACATGTAAATAAGTAAAGGCGAGGTTATAAACTTCACCTTAACAGGGAAATCTGATTGATGGCAAAAGTATAAAAGTCATCAACGATTGTAATAGAATAAACGAGTATGTAATAGAGTTTGTAACAAGCATGTATCCCCCTCGCGGGTTTATAAAACATTCAAAAGATTGAAAAGCGAGGCTATGAACTCACTAAGTCCTTGAAAACTTGTACTTGACTTGGAGGGAGTTTATATTTCAAATGAAATGTTATATTACTTGTATATATGCTTTAGTAGCTTGTACATTCACTTTAGATATTAATCCTTCATGGAATTAGGGTTTAGAGGTATACGATAACGGTTTAAAGCCCGTTTTGATATAACGTTGCGAATGATACATTATAGGAATAATGTACTTTGTAATAAGGATATGATGATATTGACTTGACATATTGTGATGTTTGCTTGACATATTGTGATGTTTGCTTGACATATATGAAGACAGAATGGCCATAGATAGGTTGCGTGAGCTTGTCTACTTTAGTTATGACATACTGAGATATTGACAATGCAAGTAATGTAATAAAGCAAAAAAATTTCCTTCCCTGTAACAAATTGTGATCATAAGTAAAATAGGTTGATGAAAATTCTTGGGTTGTTATAGCTTCAATTCTTGCAACTGGAGAAAACACCTCATCATAGTCAATGCCCTCTTCCTGTTTATGACCCTGGGCTACTAATCTAGCCTTGTTCCTGATTACAATCCCTCTTGCATCCTTCTTGTTTTTGAGAATCCACTTAGTTCCAATTGCCCTTTTTCCTGGAGGTAAATCTACAAGAATCCATACATTTTGGAACTGGAATTGCTGCATTTCTTCTTGCATAGCTTCCACCCAACTAGGGTCTTCAAGAGCTTGGGCAACACTTCTTGGTTCAGTTTGGGAGAGAAAGCAGGCAAAAAGACAATGATGAAAGTCTGTATGATTGTTTCTCCTCTGATCTTTAATGTAGCAAACAAGAGCACTTTCACCATTAGAAGACTTGTTTACCCTGCTTCTAGTCTGAACTGGCGAAGCAATATCCCCTATAATCAAGGATGAAGGATGAGCTGATTTAACCCGTTTTGTGGATGTAGGATTGACATTCTCAGTAGAAGACATGTTTGTGAGATCAGCCCTTGGTTCCTCATCATCATATGAGGAAGAAGTAAACATTCCTGAACCTGGATTGTCATAAATGTCCTTTAAAATAGGAATTCCAGTAGCAAACTCATTAGCAAAGGTGGAAGGATGAGGATATCTCAAAGAGGAAGCACCAGCAGAAAGTATGTCAGGAGAAGTACTAGTAGCAAACGGTGCACTAGCAGGAGTAACTGGTGTGCCAGGAGTAAGTGGTGTATCAGGAGTAACTGCGTTAGTGCTGGGAGTTTGAAAAGACTTTGCAGCACTGAATACCAAATCTTCTTCAGAGACGCAAACTCTAATCCAAGTCTCTTTGCTTCTGCATTAGCTTCATGTTCCTGCCTCTTAAGAGTCGCAAGCTCTTCCTTTTCAGCTTGAGTGCCTTCAACAACTGGTAAAGAATGAGATTTGACACTAGATGAATCTTGAGGTGCCATTTGACTAGGTGAGCTTGTTGCATTGGAAGGATAAGAGGGGAGAATGATAACGTCTTGATCATCATCAGTATCAGAATCATTTGTGTCTTGAGAACCTGCATTGTTAGTAGTTGCATTGGAAGGACCTGCAGAAGGGTTAGTTGATCTAACACGACTATAATCCATTGAGTCTGTTAGATAATCAAGATCAAAGTACCAAGCAGGACCTGTTTGAGCAACATTAGGTTTATTCTCAAGAAATTTAACATTCATAGTCTCTTCCACCCTCTTAGAAGCCAAATTGTATACTCTATAGGCCTTACCCTGAGTAGAGTATCCAACTAAAAAACCTTCATCTGATTTCCCATCAAATTTGCCCAGCTAGTCAATGGTATTGAGAATAGTGACATGACACCCAAAAGGTTTTAAATAACTGATAGTTGGAACAATACCAGTTAGCAGTTCATATGGAGTCTTGTTATGGGGGTTGGTCACCAAAACCCTGTTTAAAACATAACAAGCAGTAGCCAACGCTTCAGAAGAATCTGCTAGCATATCCTAGCAGCCTCAATGACAGGGTTTATTCTTCCTCTCTTCAACTCCATTTTGTTGTGGAGTTCGGTGCATTACTAAAATCCCTCCTTAATACCCTTTGGACGCCGCAAATTCAATTAAATCCCTATTCTCGCACTTTGTCGCCATTATCACACCTGATATACTTTAACTTTTCTTATTTAATTGGTTTTTCAACTAGTTTTGATAAATTCCATTAAGATACCACCTGTTTCAATCCTTTATAGCTGAAAGAACCACCAACTAAAACCTGCTAAATGCATTTGTGATGACAAGGCAATAAAATTTATGGGAAATACTCCTTACAGATGTGGGTCCAAATAAATCCATGTAAAGCATCTGTAAGGGCTCACTAAAAGAGCTCACAACAGTATTGGCCTTATAGGAGACCTTGTGTTGCTTGCCTTTGTTGCAGTCCACACAAGTATGGTCATTCTAAAAAAGTTTGGGGGGTAACCCTCTAACCGAATTACCTTAACGCAATTGTTCCATGATTTTTAAAATTACGCGAAGACCAAGTCTCATATGCCATTGAGTAATTCATCCCAATGTTGCTTTTAGCAAGCAAACAAGCCAAATCTCCTTGAGGAGCAGATCCTCTAAATTGAAATCTGTATAGATTATGCTTTCTTGGGACTTTAAGTAGTACTTGAGTTTCATCAGGTAACTTAAAGTCTTTAGTCAGCACAAGGCATTCAGTCTCAGTAAAGAGAACCCTGTTCTTCTTATCACAAATTTGTGATACTGAAAAGAGATTAAAATGTTGTAGTTCTTTCACATAAAGCACATTTTCAAAATCTAGCTTTGCAGTTCTAATAGTACCTTTACTAGTAATCTTTCCTTCTCCTCCACCAAAGGTCACATTTCCACCTTTGAATTCTTGAAAGTTCTCCAACCTGTGCCTGTTTCCAGTCATGCTTCTAGAACAACCACTATCAACAATTCCTAAATCCTCAGTCAACTTGTGTGGGTTGCCCTGCATGAGACAAAATGAGAAAGGTTAGTTTCTCACAGGGACCCAAGCCATTACTGGCTTGGGTCTGCTAAAGTATCTATTGATTGAAGTCTATTGTTTATAATTGGGATCCACCATTGTTCTTGGTATTCTTTTTCCAAACATACCTAGAGGATGACCAAGAACAACCTGCTGAGGTCTTAACAGCAGTTTTCACTTTATCCCCACCAAAGTATGAAAAAGATGTTTTTGGTGGTGATGCTCTATGTAAAGGCCTTTTACTAGGTGAGGCAGACTGAGTATTAGGTCTATTGGGTTTGAACACACTTGGAAAAGGTCGTACAGTATTATTGGTTCTACCAGAAGTAACTGGGATTGGGTAGTTTGGTCTACCAACAGGAACTGCTTTACTAGTAGGAACTGGAGTAGGTAAATTTCATCTACCAGTATTAACTGGTTTAGACAAATTTTGTCTACCAGTAGGAACTGGTGTAGACAAGTTTGGTCGAGTGGAACAAGGTTCCGACCTATACCAGACTGAAGTAATAAGTACTAGGAACAATTTATTTGGATGGATCCACGTCGTTGAGTATTTTCCCCAATTGTCATTTTATCCATTTCCTATTAAAGTTACCCATCCTAAATTGTCTTTTCATTCTGTTTGGCCATTTGCTTGTTCTTGGGGCCATTCTCTTTATTATGGAAGTCATGAGTCCTTTTATAAGATGGGACAAACTTCCACACACAAAGCAAGCTTTCTTTGGAAAAGCATATCCCTCACCCACCTGTTTGCCCATATGTCTTCTTGAATCATGTTTGTTACCCATATCCCTTGGAGTGTTGATAAACTTAGCAGACTTATTGTCATATGACTTAGGTTTCTGCATTTGCTTTAACCAGGATAACAACATATTCATTATCACTATCAACTTCTTTTATAATGGGGGCATCAGTACAGACTTTAGACATAACAACATTGGGTTCAGACTCAACAACAGTCTCAGATGCAGATTCAAGGGTTGAAACACTGAAATTAGATTCACATGAATCAAAGTTGTTGTTTTCAGATTCATTAGACTCATCCCCATTAGACTCACAGGTTTCAACATTTTCAGAAGAAGTTTCACTGATGTTTGTTTGTTTTTGTCCATATGAAAACTGTGATTCATCAATCTCAACATGTATAGGAGTTGGCATGTAGTTCCCTGTCATAGGAGGGGGAACTCCATGCATATCACCCTCTTTGGTAAACCAACTATACAAAGGTTTTCCAAGCCAATCCTCAGGTCTAGAGTCAAAAATGCTTGGTTCATTGTCAATATATAATTCATTTTCATAAGAACCCTATAACCTAGACTACCTTGTCTTTGAAACTTATTTGTTTAACAAGATTTATTAGAAGACTGTTAACCAGTTTAGCAAAAAAAAAAAAAAAGTTTGGGGGGGGGTTTTTTAGCAATCTCATTTATCCCAATTTAGCCTGTTAAGCTTGTTTTTTCTTGTGCTGCATAGTAACAGTTTTTCATGAGAATGCTAGCAAATTAGACTTATCTTCAAAAATCTAATTTTAGAATCCTGGATCTTCTCTCTTAAGCAAGCGGTATTCTTTTGTGACACTAATTTTGAGCTTCAGAGTTTTAACACACTTTTATATGCAATTAAATTTCTACACAGAGTTACTCATTTCATCTCTTTGTTCATTATACAGTTTTTTTATAGCTCATTATATTATGTACTCACACTCAAAAAAGAACAAGTATGTACCTCTTTGCTATAGTGAAACCATCAAGGCGTATTCTGATAGTTGCTTGTTCTTTCTGAATCTGATCACTTTCATACCAGCTATCATTCCCATAAAATCTTCAATTAGCACGCCTCATCAGCATGAGCAATCCTCATGATCTTGCCAATTGATAAAGTATTCAACTGAAAATCAAAGCTGTGAGAATCATCTGCTCTTCCTGCATTCTGAGTCTTGTATGCTGAGTACCTTTGGCTGTCTTACTAGCTTTTGCTCTGCACTCCCTAGCAAAGTGACCCTTTTGTGAACATTTGTAGCACTGAACCAACTTCTTGTCAAACCTAGCTGCTTCCTATCCATTGAACTTAATCTTTCTTCTAGCCTTTTTCTCAAACTTTTGTACTCTAATAGACAACATGGCCATCTGCCATTTCAAGTCTAATTCCTCCAAGTCCCAGCTTCTCATCCTGTTTAAGATCTTCAGAATGCAATTGTTGTTTTGGTTCGCTTTCACAAAGAAGGGAAATGTATAACAATCATCAACCACACTTCCATGACAAGAAGATAGCATCTCTTTTTCCAGAGTAACTAGTAGAAGTATAGAAGCTAGGAGAGTGGTTACTGTTGGTATCATTGTTTATTTTGTACTGCATACTAACAAATGCTGTGCAATTAGCCAAACTAGAAGGTTTAGAGCATACCTTTACATCAAACTCTAGGGATTTTGAGCTGTTGTACAGGTCATCCAAAAGAGAGATACTCCAATCCTCCTTTGTTTTAAGAACAAGAGTGGACTCGAGACCGAAGAAAGGAGGCAGGGACCGTTAGAGAATTTTTAGATTAACATCTCATTTTCATGGCCATTACTTTAAGAGTAATTATTGACTCAAGATCTTTGGAATTTATCATACCCAGTGTGAAGTCCTTCTGCTTCAAGTGATCTTGAAATTCTTCAAACCTCTTCCTTTGTTTCAAAAAAAGACTTCTGCATTTTCTTTTGATTTCTTTATTCCACCAAACCTAGCCTTGATTGCTACCATATTTCTTCGGCATCATCTAGATGGAAAAATCTCCCCATAGTGGTCATACAGGAAGAGGCTGTCAGGCAAGGTATGTGCCTCGCTTTTTGTTTCCCTCTAAATGCTAAATGTTTCTTTAGCTGATACAGGAGGGCAGATCTTGATGTTTCCATTTGAATCTTTTGTAGTTTTCTTGCGGCTATTTCCATTCAGAACAATATTCCAGCAAGGAAGATCTGAGTTTGTGATGTAGTTTTGCATTTTCATGGCCCAGATATCATACTCACCCTTTTTGAGATAAGGGAATTTGGCATTTGTGTTGGTTACAGTGGTGATTTGAGGTTGAATTTGATCAGAAAACCCCTCATCATCTTGGGAGTGAGTATAGTTCATCAGATGATGTCATTATGGAATTGTGAGGATTTATGGATCTGATCTTATGACTTCTTATTACCATAGGCTCTCAAAGCTCTAATACCAGATTGTAGATCCCAAAGATAGATCTTTCAACCTATTATTAGGTGTAGATGACTTGTAATAAATACAACACAGTCTACCAAGAGAGGCTTGAAATGATCACTAGTGTCTAAGAAGGCGGAATATGAAACACAAGTGCTAAGAAGATACAATATTGAAAAGGACTACGATCGGTTTCTAATATTGATTTCACTAACTAATGAAATTGTTCTGAATGTGTACATTTCACTATGCCAAAGGGTCCTTTTAATACTTGAGTAAACACTAATATCTTAATACATAAACCGCGTATAAAAAGATATTAACGCGTATAAAAGATATGGCATAGTCACTTCCTAAATATAACACAATGCATATCCTAACTAACTATTAGATTTGTACTACCCGGACTAACATAACATTACCAGTAGTATCATTATTGTAACTACCAGTTTAATGACACTATTTAACTCTACCAGGTAGTAACTATTACTGCTACCAGTAGTAATGACCATATCTAGCCAGGTAGTAACTATGAATACAATATTCCTAAACAATTGCTTGTATAAGAACTATATGTGATCAATCTTAGCAGAATCATGTCTTCCATTATTGCTCAACAAACAAAACTTGATCTGGAACTTGTCTCAAAGGAGAAAAGACTTGACATTGGGAAATGCAACGGAAGACTCAATCCTGGAAAGATTCAAAGAGAACCCATATTTCAAGTTGTTCTAGATGCTCTGGCTCTCACTTCATGCTACCTCTTTCATCATCACTGCAGATGGTTCCCAGAATCTACATGCATCATTTTGGGATTCTTTTACAAGCATGAGACGATTGCTACAAATTCAAGATAGAACAAAAGGAAGAGATCTAAACCCACTCTGAAGTCTTCAACGATTATCTTTCAAGATCTGCCTAGAGTTCAAGGGTCAAGATTTGATTGCATCTTGGCTACTGTAAAGAAATCGGTGTCTTTCTTAATAAGATCTTGTTGACACCGGGGAAATCCAATCACTGAATGATGGTTGTAGTGATCAATTCATCAACCCTGTGAGAAACTAAGTTGCTGCCTCATTACCAAAGCTTATCTGGAAAGACAACTGGTCCTTGACAAGCTTCATCCTCGAACCTAGAGCACAAATCCTTTGGGGTATGTACCATCAGAAGAATGTGGACTATGTTGAAATACTTTGGGAAGACTTCATCTACCAGATTGACAACAAAGCCTACAAAAAGCAAGATAAGATGTACTACTGATATGTGTGAAATACACATATCCGTTTATACCTAAAATAGCCCAATTAAACCCAAAACAGACTAAAAATGGCAAAAAATATACTTGGTTTTTTGTGTTTCGAGTGGTGCATTACAGATATAATCAAAAATCCATAAGAACAGGTCAAAACAGGCAAAGCACGGATACGAGAAAGGAAGAGCACAAAGAAGCCAAAGATCAGAGCCAAAGCCAGAAAAAATGTCAAACCCTCAGTCAAATGAAAGTCCAAGACCTAGCCAAAGAAAAGTCAACTCACAAAAGGACAAATCCCAAAATATTCCATTTAAGTCCCCCCAAGTTCCAAAAAATTACACAAATAGTCCCTTAAAAACCTAATGGGCCTTAAACCCTTAAAAACTCTACCCGGATACCAAGCCCATAACCAAAAGCCCAATACCTTAGCCCATTACCCATTTTATAAAACCACAGGGACCATTTCTGCCATTTGTGAAAAACCTTTTATACTACACTTTTGTTAAACACAACCACAGGGACTAAATTTGCAAATACCCAAAGTTTTAAAATGTTTTTACCAATTCAGTTAGAAAAAAAGGGCGCCAAGCTCATTTTACTATTCATCATCTTCCTAAAATTACCACACAGTCAAACAAGGGGCAAACACAAATTAAGGGTGAAAACGACTATTGCAAGTGAAGCACAAACAAGATGGGCAGGGTCCAAAACGTCATATCACAGAAAGCTTTTAATTGGATCACTCAAGCTAGAAGCCACGTGGCTATAAAGAAGCAAAGTGAAGGCGGGTTTACTCTATTACACTCACAAAGAAAAATACAACTAGCACAAGCTGTCACATCAAAGGAATGACAGCTTGGCAATCCGTGGGAAATAGATCATGATCCAAGGGCTCAAAATCACTATCCAATGATTGGGAAAATGAATGGCAGAGATTTGAGATGCAAGCAAAGGCCTAGAATCTTCATCAGCTGGCTATAAATAGCCCCACTATCACCACAGGACAACAATAAGTTAGTTTTGAGGCTTTAAATTTTATAGCTTAATTTTAACTATTAGCTTATGCAAATTTAAACCTTCAATGTAATTTTCTTTTAAGATTATGTACCTTCAGTTTCTAACATTGTAATGCCTCTTTCAATTTTAATAAAATCTTAAATATTTCTAGTTATCATAATCTGATTTTTAAGTCAAAAGCTCTATAACCTCTTCCAATTCTTATGCTACTTGGTCCTACAAGCTTCCATTATAGGCTCCTTGCAAGTATATAAGCTTGCAATTGAGCTCATATTAACCTTTGCTTCATATCTAAAACTTTTAAAAATTACCTTAATTACCTTGTGCTTATTGCGGACATAGACGTTTTGTAAGGTGAGCCAACATGAAAGGCTCACATGGCTTTACTAGCTTATTCATAAGGATAAGCAAGAGCTAAGTATCTGCTAATTTGAGTTTTATCTTCTGTTTGCTAGAAGCAATTGTGAGTTCTCTTGAAATTCCTTGGTCATCTTAAATTCTAGCTTAATATTTACTTTAATTGCTTATTACTTTGCTTATATGTTTTATATTTGTTTACTTATTTGAGCTTATTTGGTGTTTTCATTTTTTATCATTCATCAGGGGGGGATGTTCTCCTATCTGTTTTTAGTTAATTTAGTTTAGATCTTTGTTTTTCATTTACTTGTCAAAAATACATAAAAAACAAAAAAATATCTAGTGTAGTTCTTAAATTGTTAAATCTAGCTTAATTAGTTAATTAATCATGTTTGTTAAGCTTGATATAAGCTAGTTGTCATCTGGTATTAAGGCCTTGTTAAGTGGATTTCATATCATAAGCTTTTTCAATTCTGTCAAGTCTGAAAGGGGTGTTTGGATTAAGCCTATTTGACCACTTAAAGTCAAAGTCATTTTATGTTTTCATTTTGGACAGTTGAGTTTTCTAAAATAAATTAGTTTTGAAAAGGTTTGAGTCATTAGTATAGACTTTTAATGATTTTGTGGCTTAATTTCTTTATGCTAGCACCAGGGGAATTTGTTGCTTATCGTGTGATTTGCTTAACTTTAATTTAAGCTCTTAGAGCCAGAAGATTGTTTGAGTTACTTCATCTACACTCATGAGATGAATTAAGTGCAATTGAGACTCACTTTGTCCTTGCATTTGTGCCTTACTCTTTTAACCATTTACATCAGAACAAGCCACTCAGTTTTAAACTTCAGTGGTGAAAAATTTGATCCACTTTTCAGCTAATGATTATAGGATTTAGATTTAGTAAATTCAAGTAGTTTATAGTGTAGGTGATAGGTTAGTTATAGATTAAGTCAGTTTTCTTAATTCTTGCTAAGTCCTTAGGTAAATCAGCTTTTAAAAGTCATTAAAAAACCTCAAAAGCCAAAAACAGTAGTGATAGATTTTTAGCTTTTAAGTTGATTTCTAGCTTGTAGTGTTTGTTTTTATCATTTGAATTAGTAGTTTTTAAGGTGTTTGTTAAGTTTACAAAAATTCAGCTTCTGATTTAGCTTATTGAGCTCTTTAGCTTAAGTGGATTTTGTGCTTTTTGATTCACTTCCTTGGAGTTTATCCATTTGAATGATCATTTTCAGTAGCTTTAGTGTTCTATGAGGGTTTATAGTAGTTATAGTTTTAGACAGTACACATCATAAGCTTTCTAGAACATCTTGTGTTTTCAAAAATGAGCTGAAAATAAGCATTGTGTTAGCTTTTTAGTGAAGTCAAAGTTTTACAAGCCTAAAAGGCTACTTACTGAAACAGCTTTTTCATAAGCTGATTTAGAGCTTATTAGTGAGTTTTAGCTTAAGTTGTTTTAAAAAAAATGCATTAAATGTGGTCTTCTTTAAATTCTATTGTTTTTGTTTTTGCAAAAAAAGTAAAAAAAATAAAAAATACCAAAAAGGTGGGTTTGCCAAGCTATTCGAACCTAGGACCTCTTCACGACGCAACACAAACACTCTTACAATACTGCTCGTAGCAGGGACAACTTGTCCTAGTTCATTCTTTAACATTAATATAGATTTTTTAGTTTTAACTAGAGATTAAAAAGTCCGTAGCTTTTATACTGCTTATTTCGGGATTATATTGAGTAGCTTACTAGCATTTCTTATTTTTTTTCTATAATACTTCATATCTTGTTTTTTTAGATTTTCCCTGAAATTTGGTAATTTTTCATAAAGTAGATTATTTTTAAATCATTTTTCTAAGTTTAAAACATTCAAAATAATAAAAAAAATAGAAAAAGTTTTTAAAAATACAAAAAAAATAGTTTTTTAAGCAATTAGATTAAATTACTTTTAGGTTTTAACATTCAGAAAAATCATTTCACACTTTTAGATTTTTAATTTTAATTTTTGAGCTTTTAATTTTAATTTAAAAATAGATTTTTAATTTAAAAATAGTTAGAAATAGTTTCTGATTTTGTATGTTATTTAGACTTTTCTAATTTAAAAAATCAATTTTCCTTAATTTTTAGGGACTTAATTTGCTATTTTCTAGCATGTAATTAGATTAAATTCGTTTTAAATTCATAAATAAATATCAAAAATTATCAACAAAATATTTTTCTTTATCCTAAAAATTTTCTTTTGTCCTATTTAAGGTTAGAAATTTAGTTTTTGCATTTTTAGGGTTAATTTTATTATACTTGCTTATTCCGACCGCGTTATATTTGTTCCCCCGTTAATTGTTTAAGTGTTTAATTGCCCTTTTTAATTGTTTCATTTTAATTGTTGCTTTTATTTAGTAGTTATAGATACTCAAAAAAATATCTTTTCTCTCATTCAAATCATAATCCAAGCTAAAACAAGGTTTCAATTTCACAAGTCGTTGGGGAAACGACCCGGGTGATCATTCTTCCCGGTTAAATATACGTATTATATACTATATATATATCTTTTAGAGTGAGCTTTTCTTAAGGGAGACTTTAGAAAAGTTCTTAATTGCTCTTTTGGAATATTAATAGTATAAAAATTTTATTTGCGTAAATAGGAAACTACTACAATCATTTTTGGCGTCGTTTGCCAGGGACTTGGTGTTTAAAGATTCAGTCGTTTACTTTGTTGAATTTGTTGTGAATATACTTTCGTCCTCGAAAGTCATTTTTTGTTAAATATTTTAAAAATTCAAAAAATAAAAAAATATAAAAAGTAAAAAATATTTTCTTTTTCTTTTTAGTATAGTTATCATATAAAAAATTCACAAAAATAAAATAAAATACACAAAGTTGGTAAAAGAACACCAACATATAATACTCTCAATTGAGGTATTATCATAAATAAATTTCCGGAGGAACTGCAAAGTACCCAAATCGAACAAAGGATTCAAAACTTGCCATTGTTGTCACTTACGAAATACGGCTCACCTTAAGAAGCAATTTTTAAGAGCTACCGTGAAGTAAGTTGATTATTTGGTTTAAGTTGTCTCTCGTTTTGTCCGTAAATAAAATATGTTGTTTAAAAAATTGAAAAACCAAAAATAATCTCCTTAAACCTCTTTTTCATTTAATTCTTTTTCACATCCTTCTTTATTTCTAATTCTTATGGCGTCTCATCGTTTGAAACCCCTCTTCTCGATTAAGGAATGCATGACTTGTGGAAGTTTGTACACTAGAGAATGTTGTTCAATAGGAAGTCTTGAAAACAAGATTCTTGTTCCCGAACCCGACTCCTCTCCGTGTTGTGCAAAGTGTGGAACCCCGGTTGATGGTCCGTATTGTCGTGGATGTGCTCTTTTACGAAAGAAATTCGAGGAAGATTTGCTTACATATTGTGTTGAAAAAATGGAATTTTCCAAGACTCTCAAGATACTTTCGAATCATCCGATTACAATAACCAACGTATTAATATTCTTCAAGAGCAATCGTTCTCGCTCAAGCCCCGGTGTAAAGTCTTCAGCAGGTCCACCACTTATTAAACCAAAATTGTTGTATACAGTGCGTGATTCATAGATGGAATTTTATTTGTCACAATGCATTTTGCAAGATTTGGTGGGAAAGGTGCTCATTACGGTTATAATTGTCCACCAAAAGTTCCGATTATCTCTAATCCAGAACAATGCAATCAAACCATTAATGAGCTCCCACAGATTTTGCCAAGTGTTCATCCTACATGCAATTATGAAGACGAGAATTCATTCATTTATGGTTCCAAACCTCATTCTTTCAATGATTCTCTAAGTGTTCTCACCCACCCTCCACAACTCTAGTTTGAGAATTACTTGTGTGAGTTATGTGGAAATAATGCTCATTATGGTTATGATTGTTCACCACAATTCTCGTTTGTCTATGAACAGGAGCCGTGTTACAATCAAAACTTTAATGATAATTATTTTCCACGAAATTCTCAAAGTTCTTCTTAACAATATCTTTGTTGTGCAAATTGCGGGGGTCCTCATCAAACTTTTCAATGTCAACCAATCGAAAGAAGATTATTGTGAGCAAAATTCTTGCTATGAATTCTAATTTCTTTTGGTTTATGAAACCAATTCACTCTCCACAATATACCGTCAATCATCCAATCTTCAATTCTCAAAATGAGTTTCTCAATTCTCAAAACAAGCTTATGGAGCAAATGACATCCATATGTGATATGGTTGGTCAAATTATGCAAAAGAAAAAAGAAGAAAGGCGAATTGTGGAAGAGCAAGCGGCTAAAGAGGATATGAGTATCGAGGAAATGAGGCATGAACAGCAATTGGTTGATTACAAAATTAAAGAAATCACGAATGATTTGGGTTATAAAAGATTTTCACGGCGAGAAGATTGATGAAGAATACGAGAGAGATTGTCGAATATTAAATTCGAAAACTTAAGCAGATTTTAATGAATGAGCATGAAGTTCAAAAAAATGATCAAGCTTACAAGTGAAGAACAGTATGCTGCTAGTCCCGTCGCGCATGCTTTTCTATTCCCTTTTTGTCAACGAGGATGATTATAATTCCTTTAAAGGAGATATTATTGCTCGATATTCTACGTCTAAAGCAATCACACCTGATTTACCGATCGAGGAGCCCGATAACTCTCTAAGTATGGGGGACGAGCATCTTGACACTAATCCCTACTTCTAGAAAATCATGTCCAAACCCAATTGAGTTCGAGGGTATTTTCGACGATAAGCAAGTGAAATGTGCCTAATTGTTATCATCATCGTATTAATGTTTGATCCGTCCTTTGTGGAATCTTTGATTAACCGTGATACTTCGATTGTTCATTCTTCTAAGATCGACCCTATTCTCAAGGAGTTCGCCGGTGAACTTGCTCATATTGCTCCAATTCCACCGGGAATTGTTGAAGCCGATTTTGATCCAAATGATGATACTTCAAGTGATGACGATTCTTTTGAGAACATCGAGTACATTGATGCATCACCTTCCTATTCAGAGCTCGTTAGCTTAGAGAAGGTTAATGATGTCGATCAAGAAGAGAAAGAGTTTGATTTAGAAGATATTCTTTAAATCCAAGACGTTATTCTTCGTGAGAAATTATTAAACGTCCATCGTCTTATTTCTAATATCGAATCTTTAAAAGTTAACCCTACTCTAGATCATGTGTTCAAGTCTCTTTCTTCATTTCCTATTCCCGTCATGGATAGTGGTTCGTTCTTTGAGGAGTCCGATACTTCTCTATCTCATTTGGATAATTCTTTACCCGAATTCAAGACTTTTAGCAATCATACGGAAGAGACGAGAAGTGGCACTACCACTACTCATGCTAATTACTCTCTTACCGAGTATGATTCGTTTTTTTTAGATTGAGCCCGATCAAAAGGGGTTGATTAGCATTGATAATTCAAATGAACCTCTTTTGGAGCTTCCCGAGTTTGAATCATTTCATTTCGATCTGTCATTTCCTCGACCTCTTCCGGAACCACCGGATGTTGAGATTTGCTTACATTTTGAGCCCGATGCTCCCGTGATTGATAATTTTAATGAGCTTAATGAAGACCAAAGGGGAAGTGAGATTATTTTTCTCCAAAATGTTGAAGATGACGATTCCTTCACATTTGTCATTCAGACTTTTCTCCCGTTTCTCACCTATCCCGAGGCCTCACCTTTATCTTGCTCCACCGGGAGTGAAGACACCATTTTTGAACCCGACATCATCCCCTTTCCATCTAGAGTCGGTGGCATTTTTAATGGAAGTTTCTTGTTCTAAGTGTTGCTCTCCCTAAGGAAGAATTAATTCAGGGATCGAGTCGAGCTTGTGACTCGGTGACCAAAAACAAGCCGCTTCGTGGGAGTTCACCCCATGCCTATCCTGTTCTATTTATTTCTAATGTGTTGTGATGTGTTGAGGCTAGCCTCTTCCGGTTTCTTGTCGTTTGTTGTTTGTTGTGATTTTTGTAGAATTGAACCAACAATTTTGAATGCCTCGTCGTTCCGTTTGTGTTCCGTTTCACTCGACCTTCCTATCCTTGTTTGAAATTAAGTGAGGAGGATCCGATATCCTTGTCATCCTTATCGTAACGTTTATCTTGCATACTTCATAAACGATTAGATTTCAATAGAGCCCCGCCATAACATTGAGGACAATGTTTCGTTTTTAGTTTGGGAGGGAGTCTATCGATTAATGTACCTGCTTATTGTTTTGTTCTCACGTACCCGTTTTCCCACAAAAATAGCAAAAATTTTAAATCTTATTTGTAGGAAAAAGAATGATGATAAATATATATATATATATATATATATATATATAAATATAGTAGGTAGTTGATTATAATAAGTTTTTAAGACACGAAATGTAGGTTTTCCTGTTGGTGAGAATAAAAGTAATTTTTGACGCCGAATCGAATAGTGTTTGAGTTCTAGCTTCCTCCCTTAATCAATTATGATGATAGTTTGTGCTATCTCATGTAGACTTTAAACATGCAGACTTGAAATCATAAGTAAATAAAGACTTGTGTGCCTAATTCTCAAGTAGATTTTAAATATGCCGAGTTGGATTTTATATAGGCTAAGTATTTGCGAATCTCTTTATTAGAGGTTTTAAATTGCAAAGAATAAGAGATGATAGTGTTGATTACGAGTTAGGATGCTAAACAAAGTTTATTTGGAAAACTTAAAGGCTTATAAGAATAACTTGTGGTTTTTCTTCCCCGAAGTTCTTAAAATGATTAATTATACGTGTTCTCTTTAATTTTTACAAATTAGAGTTTTACTCTTAAAAGTCTAATCAACATATTCAGAGAAAAAGCTTTGATGAAATCAACATCATTTGTAAATAAGAATTTTGGTTCAATTTACAAACATCGTTG
The DNA here is from genome assembly GCA_026074375.1 of Tanacetum coccineum. Classification (NCBI taxonomy): domain Eukaryota; kingdom Viridiplantae; phylum Streptophyta; class Magnoliopsida; order Asterales; family Asteraceae; genus Tanacetum; species Tanacetum coccineum. Next base: position 5,220 of record BQNB010065984.1, on the reverse strand, counting down.
GTAAATAAGAATTTTAGTTCAAGTTTATACTTTGGTTTTCTAAAATGAAATTTTTCTATTTGCAAAAATAATGTGTTATTAGTAAGTTTTACTCTAAAAAAATGTAGTTGGTGAATAAAAAAGATGCAAGTTATAAATCCTTAGTGTTAATAATTAATATACAAACTCCATCGCAATAAAGTACATGGGCATTTGTCGGTTCGCTCCCGATGTGACATCGAAAAAAAGGATGGAGGATGTATATTTAGGGTTGGTATCATAATAAGTACACAAGCTCTTGTCGGAGGCGTGGCCGATGTGTCGTCGAAAGAAAAGTGATACCGATTCCTAGCCTAAAAATATAAATAGTAATAATAATGTTGCAAGTTAGAAAATAAATAGTAAAAGTTTTATTCTCTAAAACCAAGGTATTCTTTTGAACTAACGTTTGCAAAAGTCTATAAGGCTTTTTCATCGGAAGTTCATGCATCTAGATTATTATTCTCCGGATGAGGTGTCAAAAACATTAGCACTTACCCGATGACGGTGGGATGCTAGAGAAGAAAGTCATTAATGGGACAAGTGAACCAACGATGTCTTAGCCAAGGAGGTTTTTGTTTGCTTTGAGTTGTGATTCTACTAAGTGATTAACATATTAGCCCAAAAGGCCCATGTGTAAAGCTTGGTCGGATTTCAACTATCTAAATATGTGGATTTAATGGTTTAAATTAATTTGAACACACACACTTAAATATATGATTTATGTCGGGAAGAGAAATTCACAAGTTGTAATTATAAGTAGTCTTAGCATCTTAGCTCGTACTTAACGGTGATCTTATTTTTAAGCTTAGCATGGGAAAAGTGAAAAATCGGGGATGATAAAGTTATCTTTTAGACACTTAATTATGCTTTTTATTCTATGATCCTTAAAGTTACCAATGAGGTAATGAAAACAATACATTATGTCAACACAAATAAGTTGTAGTTAGGTAGTTAATTATCAAGAAAAATCATAAAAAAAGAAAAATCTTTGAAAATGGGAAATCGGGTGTTTTATAACTTGTGATCTCTTAGCTCTCTCAACAAAAATCTTTGCTACTTTTCAAAGGTTTAGTTTGGGGAAGTTTTGAGGTATTTGGTTATAAGGCATGTGATATTGCGTGAGGACACGCAATCGTTTAGTTTGGGGAATTTTGATAAGTGTAAAATACACATATCCATTTATGCTTAAAATAGCCCAAATAAACCCAAAACAGACCAAAAATGGCAAAAATATGCTTGTATTTGTGTTTTGTGTGTGCAGGTACGGATATATCAAAAATCACAAGAAAACCGTCAAAAACGGGCAAGCACGGACACGAGAACGGAAGAGTGAACAAAAGCCGGAAGCCAAAGCCAGAAAAAGTCAAATCTACAGTCAACTCCAGTCAATCTTGGTCAACAAAAGTCAACAAGACCCAAAGTGTTTCAAAATAACCCCTCAACTTTCAGAAAAGTCCACAAATGGTCCCTAAGCCTAAATGGGCCTCACCCGGATCCATAAGCCCAAAACCCTAGCCCATTTACCCTTTTCATAAAACACAAGGACCTATAATGCCATTTTCAAAGATTTGTTTTACTCTAGAAATGGGATAATAAAGACAAGGGCCATTTATGAAATTTTCTCAAAGTTATATCCGAATTTAACCCCGATTCAGTTATAAAAAGGGCGCCAAACACAAGTTACTGTTCATCTTCATTTTCATCTCACTAGCCAGGGTAAAATAGAGGGCAAATGGAAATTGAGGGGCAAGTAAGTCTATTCATGAGCTCCTAAACAAGATGGTAGGGAGAGATTAGTAAAATCAAGAGATCTAAGCACCTCACTCAAGCTCATAGCCACGTCATCAATGGAGAAGCACACTTGGAATGTGGGTTTTGTACTATTTCTACTCAGAGAAGAAGCACAAGTGAGCCTCACATGGATTGCCAGCTTGGCAATCCGTGTGAGGTCACTTAGTGATCTAACGGCTCAAAACTTAGCCCCAATGATTGGTTGATTTGATGGCAGAGATTGATGGGCGCCTCTAACAAACTCAAAGGCCTAGATCCTAGTCTTTAGATTAGGTATAGCTTAATTCAGTTTAAGACTTATTTTTTATTTCCAAGCTTATTTACATAGGTTCATTTTAGCTTAAAAGTTTCATAAAAAGCCAAATGACCAAAAAATTGTAATTTCTTTTAAGTAATGTAATTCAGCTCTTTTTAATGAAATTTAGTTTTAATTTTGTCATAAACTTTCATAGCTTTCAACTAATAAGCTCTCTTAATAAGCCTATCTGTCTCAATAAGCTAATAAGCTCATATTAAGCTCTTTCAGTCTATAAGCTGAAATGGAGCTTATTTAATTCAGTATTAATCATATCTTTAATCATCTTAACATACACTTGTGGATTATTGAGCTTTTTGGAAGTTTGACCAATTATGGAAGGGTCAAAGAAGGACTTAACTCTTAGCTTATTTATAAGCTAGGAGAGCTTGTAGCAGCTTAATTGTGTGTAAGCTTCTGTTTAGCTGAAGCTAAGGGTTAGTTTTCATTACTTTTGTTCTTTAATTCATAGTTTAGATTTGTTAAAAAATTTGCTTAATAGTCTATATGCTTCTATGTTTATTTTGCTTATCTGTTTCTCTTAGTGCTTAATTCTTTGCTTGATTGTGCTTATTAGTCTCATTAGTCATAAACTTGCATCTGTTTTCTTAGTTTTTTTTAGTTATAGTAATTTGTTTTCTATATAATTTGTCATTAAACCTTAAAAAACCAAAAATAAGAAATTATAGATTAGATCTTAATTCTAGTTTAAAGTAGTTGTTAAATTGTGTTAATTAGGTTTGAATTAAGCTAGTTAATGTCTGGTAATCAAGTTTTCCTAATTAGTTTTCAATTTAAGAGTTTTTTTTTCAATTCTGTCTACTAGCTAAAGGGGTGTTTGGTTTAAGGAGTTTTGACCATCAAAAGTCAAAATGACTTATTCAATTTGTGTAGGATAGTTTTGTTATCAGTATAGGATAATAGATAATCAATTTTCATAGTTTAGTTTTCAAAATTTAAAGAGTTTGAGCTTATTTTAAGTGTGCCAGCACCAGGGCACTTTTAGTCTTATCTTGTTACTTATGAAACTTTGATCTAAGCTTTTCAAGGGTTGGATCTTGCTTGGTCTGTGTTTTAACACTCTATTTGAGTGTGTTTAGTGCAGTAGAATCCTTTAGGTAACCTGCACTATTTGTTTTGCACTTGTGCAAAGTGCATCAGTAGGAACTAAGGTGTTCCTTTCTATCTATTTTTGGCTTAATTTTTAACTATGGTATCATCGGATTTAGTTTTCAAGGTTACGCTCAGTAGGATTTAGATTAGGTATAGCTTAATTCAGTTTAAAACTTATCTTTCATTTCCTAGCTTATTTCCCTTAGTACATTTAAGCTTAGAAGTTTCATAAAAAGCCAAAAGACCAAAAACAGTACCATCTAGATCCTAGTCTTTAAATTCAAAATTCTAGCTTATAAGGTTAGAATTTATAGTTTAGATAAGTAGTTTATAAGTTGTTTGTTTAGTTTTTAAAAGATTAGAGTCTAAGGTTGCTTTTTGAGCGTTTGAGCTTATTGATTTGTTTCCTGAGTATGCTACTTTAATCATCATTTTCAGTTATCTTCTGGAGTTTTAAGCTCAAATTTCTTTTCATGAATAGATTAAGCACATCACAAGCTTTCCAAAACTTCTTTTGTTTTTAAAATTGAGCTTAATTTGAGCTTATTGCAAGTAAATAAGTAAAAGTGAGATTTAAAGCTCACTTTACTGATATAAGCAGCTTTGATAAGCTGTTTAAGAGCTTATTAGTTAGTTTCAGCTTATGTTCCATTTATTAAAATTGCTTAATTTTGTGTCATCTTTAAGTCCTAGTATTTAATTTTTCATAAAAGTCAAAAATTAAAAAAAAGAGCAAAATGGGGTTTGCTGTCCTCGAACCTACGACCTCACACTTATAGAACCCAACGCCTTAACACTTGCTACATTAGGTTTCACTTGTCATAGCTTGCAACATTTATTTGTTAACCACACTTTCTTTTCTTATTTTATTAATAAGCCGTAGCTGTATAAGCTCTTTTCTCAGCTTATTTAATAAGTTGAGTTCTGTCTTTTATTTTTCTATTAATCTTTGTTACATTTTAGATTTTCCCTGAATTTTTTGTAATTTTTCATCAATTAGTTTATTTTTAAAAGTTTTTTGAAAGTTAAAATCTTAAAAAATAATAAAAAATAGAAAAAAGTTTTATAAAAATACAAAAAATAGTTTTTAGTTTTATAAAAAATAGCTTTAGGTTTACATTGAGTAAAATTATTTTTACACTTTTTAGATCTTAATTTTCATATTTGAGCTTTTATTTTTAATTTTAAAAATAAGATTTTAATTTTAAAAATAGTTAAAAATAGTTTTCTGAGTTTTTATGTTATTTTAGACTTTTCTAAGTTTAAAAATTACTTTTCCAAATTTTTAGTACTTAATTTGCCATTTTTTAGGATTTAATTAGATTAAATTAGTTTTTAATTCATAATAAATTCAAAAATAATAAAAAAAAATGTTTTCTTCTTCCTAAAATTTTCTTTTGTCCTATCTTAGGTTTAGAAATTTAATTTGCATTTTTAGGAGTTAAATTTAGTTTATTTGCTTATTTGTTGCTTTTAATTGCTCCCGTTAATTTGTTTAAGAGTTTAATAGCTTTTAATTGTTCAATTTAATTGTTGCTTTTATTTAGTAATTATAGAAACTCAAAAATATCCTTTCTCTTATTCAAATCATAATCCGAGCTAAAACGAGGTTTCAATTTCACAAGTCGTTGGGGAAACGACCCGGGTGATCATATTTCCCGGTTAAATATACGTATTATATATTGTATTATATATTTTTGAGAGTGAATTTTATCAAGGGTAACTTGGTAATTTTCTTAATTGCTCTTAAGGTTATATTAGTATATATATTTTTACAAGTATAAAAAAACTCAACATCATTATGAAAACAGGATGTGAGCTTATGGAACCTGGTTTTGAGCTTATAGCTTGGAAACGGGTCGAAATCAAGACTTTTAGCTTCGTACGCCTAGAATAACAACTCCGAAGCTTCTTTTCTTGGTTTATTTGCTTTACTTCTGGTCTTGGGACTTCTATTGATCTTCTATTTCTGCTATGGAAGTATTAGAACTCCATTTGTG